>VYZQ01000945.1:0-60572 GCA_013400655.1 Mystacornis crossleyi
CAGGAGCCCCGCGGAGCGGCGGCGGCCGGGCCGGGGCTGCGGCACGATGGCACTGCCCCGGCCAGCCGCGGTCTCCCTCCGTCCTCCGCCTTCGGTGTGTGCTTTTCTCAAGACAAACGTTTAAGTTAAATTAGTTCAACGCGAACTTGCGGTTCAGTTTCGTTCCGTTCCGTTCCGATGGAAATTTACAGTGCTGCAGCGGGTCGTGTTGGTTCCCACCGGCACTTGTTGATGCTTGAGTAGCCTTGCAAAAACGGTGGATATTTGTTTTTCAGAAAGGCCTCAGCAAACCCTTTGAGTTTCTGCTTTAAAGTTAGACCACTGAAAAATACTCTGTGGTTCAGCAACGTTTTAGGCCTTATTAGGCTGAGATGGCACAGTGATGGTTTGTTTGGTTTTTAAAAATAAATACGGGGGTGGTAATATTAAAGAAGCAGTTTGCCCTGTTTTGGGAGCAGGAAAAAGGAAAGGTTGCTCTCTGTGTGACAGAAGTGCAGGTACTGTTGTGAAATAATGTTTGTCACAGTTATTTGCTATATTCCGTGTTCTGTCCTCCTGGTATGGACTGCACTGAGACTGGTGAGGGCTTGTTTGGGCAAAGAACTGATGGTTTAACTGAAGAGTTTAGTATACTTGAAGTAAAAAGGAGAATTTTGGCTCCTTGTAGCTTCTCCTTCATGAAGGATTACGTTTTGGGCCTTGTCAAGGTAGTATTATTCGTCTTTCAAAAACCAGAATCCCAGACCTTGTGAATGAAATTCAGGGGTTAAAAGGTTGACCATGGTATGCCAAAGCAGTTGTGATTAAATAAGAACTAGCCTTGTATTTCAGTTACAACCCTCGATGTTGCCACCTGACCCATTTTTCATATTTGAATCGTTCCTCTGAATTACCTGTCTTCCAGCGCTGAGGGTTGGTTTTGCACCCTGGCACCTGTGATGCCCTGTGAACTCGTGGTGATGTAGCATCTGCATGCTCTCTCTGGTGGAGGAAGGGCAGTTGGTTCTGCTGTAGCTGGTTTAAAGTGGCTGTTTAAATATGGATTCAGGACTATGGGCCAGTGTGATGATGCCCAAATGCTGGTGGTTTTTCCTAAGGTAACAGATAAGTGTTCAGGTGTCCCAGGAGGAGCTGCGTGTGGGATCCTGGATGGGTTCTGGAGCAGCAGCTTGCTGTGGCTGTGATGGTTCCTAGAACCTGCAAGAAATGCCATCCCAGGAGGACCTGTGCTGCCATGCCACCTGCGTGGGCTCTGGGTGGGATGGGAAGGGGCTGGATGTGGCTGCAGGTGGTGTGCAGGCTGCTGGGGCAGATCTGGCTGCTCTCCAGGATGCTGCACAGTGGCCTTGCCCACAACATGTGTTCCTGCTGATGCCAAGGCAAGCTGAGCTGAACAAAGAAAACCCCACAAGTGTCCAGTGTTCTGCAGTTGGGATGCCCAGCCTGTGGTGAGGCTGGGCAGACGTTGGAGCAAGGGAGGTGCAGGAATGCATTGCTGGGTAGGGAGAGGAGTAGGTAGGACTGCACTGATGTGATTTAATTGGCTGAAAGGTGGAGCATGACAAGGTGGAGCAGGGAAGTCATTAAGCTGGAAACAAGTAATTATATTTAAAAAAAAAAGTTTTACTCAGTTAATTTTCAGCCAGAAACACTCTGACCTGGCTTGTGCAACTGCTGCTGTGAGGGAGGTGGCGGTGGCAGAGGGTGGAACTCTCATGCCAAGGGACTGTGACAGTGCTCCCCCGGACAGCAGGCTGTTGCTTTTGGAGACCCTGCTCAGAGGCCACGTGCTTGGGCAAGCTCGCCTGAGAGTCCCTCGCAGGGGATTTCTGTTTTGCTGTCAAGGCCAGCAGTTTTATAAGGAGTGTCAGCTTTTAGGGCATTCATCAGGGCTGGGGGTAGGGAAGAGTTGTAAGGATGGTGGTACAGGGGAGAAGTCTTCAGAGAAATTGAGGCCCATCACATTGATGTCTGAGGCAAGGGAAGCAGATCCAAAAGGTCTCTGCAGGCCACTCAGTTTTGGTTTTCATCCTGTATCCTACGCCATTTTTGATGCACACAGGCTAAAGTCCTGCAGGTGACAATGCAGAGGTGAAGGGGCACTGCCTTGTCCGTGTACTGGGTTCACTCTGCAGTCATGACCCTCAAGCCTGGTGCTCAAGCAAGGGGTTACTTCAGGCCTTCTCACCCTTATTGATCTGCATTGCCCCAGCTTCACGCTCCTGTCTTCTCTTGGCTACCTGGATCAGCTGCCCATGCCAAAGGACCTGGAGCTTCATTTCTTCCCAAAGAGTCTCTTGGCCAGTGCAGTTAATGGTACTGTGTTCAAGGTACAGCTTGGAGACAAAAGAGAGCTGGCTTCTGAGTATTAAAATAGATCCTATTCCATGATTTTTCAAATATCTGCTGCATGCACACTGAAGTCTGCCCGGATGTTGGTGACTGCTGGTGTGAAGAGTTGTTGTCCTTCTTACTCGTGTAATGTTAAAGTTCAAGAACAGCCCTGAATATTTAGTGTCCTAGATGTTTAGTGGAGGATACAGATTCTGTGGGAAGTAGGATACCTTTGACAGTGATTTAAGGAAAAACCAGCACCCAAACTGTAGTTGGAGCAATTTTATGTTTCTCTCATTGCCAAAATTAGTAATGGTCATTACTGCTAACATTATTCAGAAAATGATCATTTGAAGAATCGTGGTATGAAATCTAGAAATGTAGTTAATTCCAAGGCATAGGGAGAGTTTTGATTCTAATTACAACCTGTGAGAGTCACTCATCCTAGCTACAGCACCAAACAGGAACTGGAACCACTTATACCTGATTGTTATGGAATCAGCTGCATTGGGCATTCAGGAAGACTGGAGGCAACTGGGACTTCTCCAAATACTCACTGCCTGGTGTGCTCTGGTGGCTTTAAAAAGCAGAGCCGAGCTACTGTATGTGTCTTCTCAGAGTGGATATGATAGCTCAGGTGTGTTGGGTGGGAATTCCTGACCGATTCAACCAGAATTCAGGATTCTTGGTTCCCTTCACATATGTGTGGTCCTGTTTGCTCCTTCATTGATGTCTTTGCTCTCTTCACCCAACTCCAGCCATTTTAGCAAAATTCAGAGGAGGTTCGTCTCTGGTGAGAGTTATTTGCAGGTATGAGGCAAGGAGCCAGGACAGGGAGATTGTTAAGAGGTGTCTGAGTGCATGAGGAGATAACCTAAAGTCCCTCTCTCACCCTTGGGTGCCATTCATGACATCAGTGGCTTACTGAAGTTAGGTGATCAGTTCCTATTTACAAGGAAACTCTGTCTTGTACCTTTCTTTTCTGGCAGAACACAGCTGCTGGGAGGCTTTTTGAGAGGTCAGAAATTGTTCATGTTTGGCTGGTGACAGCATTGGTGAGTTCTGCGATGGACTTTCGTCAGTCACTGTGGTCAGGTCAATTTGGTGTTGGATGTGTAATGTACATTGTGTCAGTGGGGTAATCGTGGCTCCTGCACACAGCACTGGCAGAAGCAGAATATTGTTTGAAACCATTTGTGGGCCTCACTGTGGCTGGAGTGATCCTCGGTATGGGAATTCAGTAAGAGATGCCATGATTCCTGTGTCCTCCTCTGTTGCTTACTGCCTTGGTGAGTGCATGGAATGACTGGACCTGCTCCCCTCCCCACTGTGGAAGGTACTCCTGCACCCAGTCCGGCAGGAGGAGGGGAACGAGATGTTGGATCTGCTGGAACAGAGTGGGCACTGTCAAAAGGCAGGTGGGGAGGACTTACCTCTCTGAGCAGAGAGGCATGGTGGGCAGAGAAAGTGAGTTAGTAGTGTAAACATGGCAGTTTGCCTAGCGAACCTCAGAGGAATTTGGTAACAATTCCAACTCCAGTGGGGAGGTGTGGGAGTTGTGAAGGAGCAGCAAGTGAGCAGCAGTTTAGGTATGAAGCAGTGTGTGAATGGCCAGGTAAATTAAACATATGATGTAGATATGAGAACAAGGAAGATAGAAAAGAACTAGATAAGAGAGGACTGGAGGGGAGAATCAATGCCTGTCCTCAGTAGGTAATAAAATAAGTGTTATCTGTCCCTGTGTATTTAATTGCCCATTTTTATGCTAATATAGGCCAAGTGAGCAGGTGGGAATTGATTGAATACAATCAGTATTCAATCTGCCTGCACTTCTGCTTGCCCTCGGTGGAATTATCAAACCTGTGTGTGTTAGCAGACAGCACTGATGCAGGCTGACTCTGGCAGATTGATGGGTGTATGTCTAATTGGACATACTTGCATTTGTTAAGAAAGATAAAAGTTGTGTAGTGAGCAAACCAGTGTATTTTAGTTCATTTGTGCCCCCAGTTTATTCCTGTATGGGCCCTATGGCCATGTCTGCTTTGTTTGGGTCTTGTCATACACTTGTGTGTGTGTAGGGTTGTGTTGGTATGTGGGCATATGGTTATGTATTTTGGATTTCTATTTTGATTTGCTTATAATCAACTGACGTTTTTGATCTGTCTGTTTTCCTGGTAAAGGAGCAGCCCAAGAGTACTAGTTAGTCTCCTCAGATGCTGAGAGGCCTTTTCAGTTATTTTATGCTGATTTGAGGAAGCCAGGAGGTGTGGAAGTCACACTGTTGCCCATCAAAATGAGGGTTATCCTGCAAGAGAAAAATGAGTTTTGTAAGGAAGCAAATAAACCCAAAATTTGTACTTTCCAAACTTTATGTTGTTGAGGAGTCCCTGAAATTAAATGTGTGTATGCAGTGAAGCATTGCTTACAGGATTCCTGTGTAACCACATCAAGCTCTGCATGTATCAAACACACATAAACATCTTTTTAGCATCGTGCAGCTTTGAAGTTGGATGTCTTCTGTTGGGTTTAGGTTTAATAAGATTTTATGTGAAAGAAAATGTGCAGATCTGCTTCCTGGTGGAGGAAACAGGCTACCTGTTGTAGCCTGTGGAGACTGGCAAGGAAAACTATTGAGTGGAAGAAGCTGTGCAGGGTGTTTGTGTAGTGCTCTGCCCTGTGGGTAGGAACTGGCAGCAAATATCCATCCAGGCTTCACTGAAGTGATGTTTATAAAGACGATATGAAAATCTCTGAATGGATATGATGCTTCTGCCATCCTCTCAAAGGCTGGAGTGCACTGATCCGGACCAGTGCTGGAAAGGTGCTGATGATGTTCCCAGCTCTCATGTACGTCATTTAAAATGGGCTTCATCGTATTCAAATGCCTCCTTAGATGCGGATGTGTGTCTTGCCCTTCTTCCTTGTTCTACGACAGCAGCATCCACTCAGGAAGGTGGGGATTGCTATGCTGCAGCAGCAGGGTGAGGAAAACCTGCCTGGTATTGGCAGTTGAACCTTTTCATTGTGGTTCAAGAGGTATCACCTTGGGATGTAGGCTTTTTCATGGATATTCTGGTCGGGATGGTTTATTATTGTATGATGTTGTCTGCTGGCTTTGGAGTGATGAACAGATGTTTTGGGGATTCCTTTGTTGGTCCTAGTCATTTATGGTTGCTGGCTGTAGCATCTCTTCTGCAATGAGAAACCGAGTCCCTCTGATGACACTAGCTCAGAAGAACTTGTGTCTTTAAGTCTATTTGCCTAGGAGTTACTGCATTTTTAAACTGTTTTTATATCGGTTTGATTGATTTTTGGTTCTCCCTATGCAGTTCTGCTGCTGCTCCCTTGGCCAGTGCCTTTAGTAACGTGAATCTTCCACCGTGTTATTCCAGGCTGCTGGTGTTCCCTGCAAAGGGCTTTGTCTGTCTTCTGGGTACTTGGGTTTCTTTTCATGTTGTGGACTTGTTTTATTGCAGAAGGGATGTGTGAGCAGTGGGTAAATGACGGTGCAGTGCTTGTTGAGCATGGAAAAATGTCTTTCAAAAAGGTGTGTTATTATAGCTGGATTAGTTAATGTGCAGTAGTTACTCATGATAAATCCCTGGAGAGAGACACTTCACTTGTGTTTCTTTAGTTCAGCTCATAGACTACTTGAATACCGTGTCTCTGCTAGGCTGAGAATGGAACAGTTATTGCATGTTCGTTATCCCTCCGTCTGCACGTGTCCCTCTGGTTTGGGGGATGTCTGGAACATGAGTGTGAGGCTCACCCGCACAGTCGGCACTGACGTGGGTGTTTAGGGGGCTGTCCAAATATTGAAATACTTGATTATCAAAATCAGTGAGAAGGAACGTGCTCAGAGTTATCCTGAAGGTGCCGAGGAGTTAAGCCATTGTTCATAAATTGTGAAATGCAAGGACTGTGGCTTACATCTCATTCTCCTGGGACAAGATTCCCCCCTTGGCAAGGATTTGTGCAGCCGTGGAGCTTTGGTTTCCTCTCATGGTTCTTTTAGTGTCTGAACAAGACTAAATGATTTTTGGTGTGACTCTGCACCCTGTTTTCTACCCCCACCCACCTCCTTGTACTGCTGCTGAGTTGCTGGACAAGTTACCTCTGTTACAGGTCTCTTGCTGAGGTTTGCTAGGTGGGCTTATGTAAACTGTGTACGAGATGCTTGGCAAACTGCTACTGCAGGTGGCACCTTGTGTGGCAGGCTCTCCAAGGGGTGGTCCTGTGCTACCAGCACTGAGCGGACTGCAAGAGCTGGTATGGACGTAGCTTGTACATACATGTACCTTTTACATACACGTACCTTTAACATACACAGCCCATCTGTTTGTTCACCTTGTAGGCATTTCCCATGTGGGCCCGTGTTTGTCCCTTTGCCTCCTGAGTGGTCCCAGCTGAGGACCTGACTTCCTTCTTGAGAACTGTGTCTGAGTGAATTGGCCTTTTTCCTGAGACCCTTCCTGAAGCTAAAGGAAAGGATAGACTACAGGGAGATTTGCAATGGGAGAGACTTGATCTAATTCCTGTGATTTAATATGGTAAACTCAAAGCACCCAGAGGACAGTAGGGATGTGTTTTAAACCAAAGGATGTAAAAGAAGACTGATAAGCTTTGGCAGCCAAATACATTTGGAAATAATGATAAGGGGGAAAGGGAGAGTTGAAAACTTGCTCTGCCTCAGCAGTTGAACTGCCTTGGCAGGGAAGCTTTATCAGCCTGAGCATCTGCATTTGGGAGCTGGTGTTCTGGACAGGCTGTCGTGCTGACTTTGGTTCTAAACTTCTCGTTCCACTTCAATGTATGTTACATTAGTCTTGTTCTTAAGCACGTCTGCAATCTTACTGGGTTTCCTTTGGTTTGAGGGGAAGCTTTAGCTCTTGAAGGTCCCCACGATGTGCATTTCCTGGTTTACTTGAGTGGCTGTTTCTTCAAGATTAGTCCTGCAGTTCATGTAGGTGCAACATGTAGGAGGTGTCTCCTCATGGTTAGGTGGAAAGGTGCAAATGTGATTTTTATCAGGTGTCATAGGTTTGTTTAAGCACAGTCCCAGTGGAGCTCTCTGCAGCCCTGTTGGGTCCCTGCTCCATGCCTGCGCAGATCCTCTGTGGGGCGTGTGAGGTCTCACTGGCCTGGATTTACATCAGGAGTATCATGTGATGCTGCAGAGCATCTTCCAAAATGTGTGACCTTGACTCCTCAGGCTGTAACCCTCGGTGGCGAGATCTCTGCTGTTGCTGTTAGTGAGGAAATACAACGCGGAGTTGCCAGGTACTGCTGCCCGTCTCCCTCCTGTTTCTCCTCTGGGTGAGCTGAACTGCCATGCACGCGGGCGGTGCAGTGACAGCGTTCAACGGGTGTGGCCCGGTAACTTCCGTATGAGCATCAAGAGAGATGGGAGTGTGTGTATTGCACAAATTGTGTGTTTATTAGCTGCTAAATTGATTTCCTCTTCTGCAAATCAAAGCTTTGGTGTTTGCCCTTTACTGGAGGCAGGGCGAGCCCTCCAGGAAGCAGACAGTTCTCCTGGTCCTGGAGCGAACAAAGAGTCCAAGCACCAGGAATCAGTCTGTGTTTTGAATAATTTATCTGATCTTTCTGAGGTGCTTCAGGAGATGCCCTGTGGCGTAAGGAGGACAGCTGTTGGGAGCAGACAGCTGAGCTGAATGGGACTTTATCCTTTATCTGTTTTTGTCTAGGCTTATTTTTTTTCTGTGGACCAAAAGGGTTGTGTGGTTTGCTTTGGACCTAATTCTCTGGAAGTGGTTCTCTGAACTGAATTAGCTATCACTTTGCTTTTGGACCAGAAAGCAAAGTGTTTGTACTTTGAAGAGGTTTGTGGACAGAGATAAAACAGTTTCCTTTAAAAACATATGGCTGTGTTGTTTGACCTGGGAGGGGTTGTGGACTAAGATAAAAGCATTGCGTTTGGAAATCTCTTCTGGGGAGCAGTGGGACCATGTCTGAGTTTTCTGTAAAGACCAGTTCCTCTCCTGAACCCTGTCAATTCAGGACTTGGTCTCATGCCAGACTCTGGAGACCTCATCCTACCTTTGATATCCTCTTCTCTCCTCTTGTCCCACTCAGAAACGTGCAGAGGCAGAAAGTAGGAAAGGAGGAGGATGGTCAGAATGGCTTTGTATAATGCTGGCCAAGAGTTACAGCTGAGAGCTGAGGAGATGTTCTTCAAGGTCCTTCTCACCTTGGGGTAGCTGCAACAATCAGCGTGTGGAAAGTGGAGTGTTTGTATATCAGCTTTTAGAGCTGGTTTCCCTCGTGGTTTGGGGAAGAGGTCAGCTCTCTGCTTTCTGATCTGATATAGCCCAGCTGTTGTCCCTAGAAAGTGTGGCTCTGTGGTGTAAGTTAGTATGCAAGTTTACACAAAAGAGTTGTGAATGAGCTCAGACTTCTGTTGGAAGAAGAAAGGGTTGGATGCAAAGGCTTAGATATATGCTGCTTTAGGCAGCAGCTTGGCTGTTGAGTTCTTTCTGCGCTGGAGCTACATGTTGTGCAATATCTGAACAAGCCTGCCAGCATTCTCCTGTAAATGCAAAATTTATTTTAAAATATATTTCTAATAATTTATTTCTTTCCGGGAAGAATTGAAGTAATAGCCTGGAGCTTATCTGCCCAGCTGGTTATTCTACTCATAGCCAGATAGGCTTCTTATGGGTTAAGCTTTGCCACTGTGCATCAGTGCAAGGGTCCTTGGGGCTAAGAGCAAAAATTTACTCTCTGGCCTGTTTCTGCTGTTTTATCCCAGCTGATCCTCGTGATGAGGACTGCAGCTGAGCAAATGGGAGAAGGCTCTTCTCAGCAAGTGTGGAAGTGGCAAAGATTGAGACAGGAGTGGTGAGAGCTGTTGTCTGAGGCCCCTGTGTCTGTCTGGAGGGTAGTGTGGGAGGGCTCGGCTGGCTTCCCCATCAGGGCCATGATTTGGAATCTTCTGTGACTCGAAAGAAATTCCCGGTCTGATTTGTCAGTATGGCTGCTTTTGTCCTGCCCTACAAAAACACGGGAAATGAAGAATGTGTGAATGCAGTTTATTTCTACAAAGCTCTGCAATGTTTCTAGGTCTGGTCATTTGCTTTAATATTGACAGGCCTTAGTCAGGGCTGACTTGAACAGGAGCCTGGAACTGAACTGGCAGCAGGGACCCTTCTTGGTCACTGAGCTGCCAAAAGTCTGAGCTGCACCCTGCCCCATACCAGGGCACTGTGCTGCTCTCTCAGGACCTGGGACGCAGTCCAGGAGCCACTTGTCCACAGTGTTATTTCCATGTAGTAAATAGCAGCTTTCTGGGAAGGTTTGTGTTGGGTTTCCGTCTCAGAGCTGAGTGATACTCTGACTTCAGGAGCAGAGCTCTGACTGCCCAGTCTTCTCAGAATAATCCTGTGCTGGCATGTCCTGACTCTTTGAAACCCAAACCAAACACAGATAATGTTCTGTGACAACATTCTTCAACAGGTTGATGTCCATTCTGTTGAGCAATGCAGAAATGGAGGGTGTAATAATACTGGGGTCAATATCGTCCTGTCCCTTCAGGAGTTGAGTTCAAGAGTTGTGGGTTTAGCAGCCAACGCAGGTTGCTCCATGGCAGCTGAGCTCGTAAAGGGGAAGTTTGGGTCATCTTCGTCCAAGCTGGCAGGAGCTGCTGCTGCTTTACTTCCCAGCTGGAACATTGACTCATGTGCTGGGAGAAAAGTGACTGCTCTTCCAACCTTGATGATTCAATCCCAAGTATGGCAGTTGTTTTAGATGACTGTGGGTTTGATATGATCGGGTCCATGTTAGGACTCAAAGAAATGCAAAGACGCTTGGAAATCTCTTTGAAAAGACAAGTAAAATAATCACGTATAGCTACACAGTGAAAGAATTGTGTTTGTACTACATGGGCACACACATTCAGCTGGGCTCAGCCAGAGCCCAGCTAATGCCCTTACTCCCTGCTAAGGGAACTGGCAAGCTGAGTGTCCAGGGATTCCTATGACAAGTTTAATATTTTGTCTCCACGAGTTACCCCTTTCTATCTCATGCATAAGCATATCAAGCTCCTCTTTAAAAACAGTTAGGACTCCTGGCTTTCAGTAGATGATGTCAGTCATTAGCTGATATATTCTTTCTGTTGTCACACCTTGGTGATTTCATGGCACTTGTATAGCTGTTGATCTGGCATCTTCAGCATGCATGTGCTACTCCCTCTGTAATGCACGTATCTCAGAAGTGTTTTAGAGTGTGATGGTATTCCTGCCTTGGTGTGCCTTGGGCTAGGCAAGGAACCAGCCTCCTCTCCCCTTTCCAGCATATGGGTGCTCTGTTCCCACTGATGGGATGTTATTTGCGGTATCTTTGGAGTTCACATTGTCTCTGGAGTTTGCTGATGGTCTTGTATGGAGCAGAAAACATGGGCAGCAAGGCCAGGTTGATACCTCAGCTTCCCCCCTTCTCAGATGCCTCCGAGGGCAGCAGCACCAGGAGCAGGCCTAAGTTGTGCTGGTGCCACGAGCAGAGATGACTCTTGCATCACTGATACAAGGCTGTGCAGCTCGCACCTTCTCAGCAAAAAACTGGGAGCCCTGCTGTAGTGGAGGAGTTGCAGCATCATAAACCATGGCATTGTGGGTCAGTTTGCTCTGGGGCGAGCATGGGCCAGGCAGGCAGCAGCGCTGGCTCTGGCCACAGGCCACACACGGGTGGCTGCAAAGGTGCAGAACTTCTTTGTGGCGCTTGGACACCTTGCGGGAGCCAGGAGGGGCCTCTTGGTGCTTTTGTGTGGGATAGTCAGTTTGTATGCAGGGCTGGTGGACACATTCCTTTTCCTGGAAGCTTGGAGGGGGAAGGAGTTAATGGGGACAAGGGTAAGGGAAGAAGATAGCTGGATCTGAGTTGGGGCTACTGGCTGATATTTTTGCAACAGTCTTCTGTTACCCAGTGTGAGACCGCGGGGATTAGCTGGGCAGACTCTCAGGCTCCTTCCGTACTGAGGGCCTGCCTGTCCTCTGCACAGCAGTAGAGTTTTTTCCACAGACTTTCAAAATCCAGTGCACTTGGGGAATTTTTATTGAGAGATTTTATTATGCTTATTTCTTTAGCAGAGGAATTTTGTGTTTGCCCCTGGTTATTTACCCTAGTAAAAGGGTAAACAACAAGGTTGCTGCCTCCCGAGAGTGCAGTGGTGCTAAATTCCTCAAGCACATTGCTGTAGTGCCTGCATCCCAGAGCCTGCTGGATCACACCTGCCTCTTCCAAGTGTTGGCAGGTCAGGTCGTTGTCACTGCTCAAGGAGTGGGAGCTTTGCCATGACCTGCCCCTTACATCAAGCAATGAATTTGTCCCCAAGTCTGTAATGTGGTTGTCTGATGTGATCTCTGTGTGATTGGGAAGAAATTCTTTGCTTGGGATGAAATTATTCCCTGTGAGGGTGATGAGGCCCTGGCACAGGCTGCGCAGGGAAGCTGTGGCTGCCCCATCCGTGGATGTGTTTGAGGCCAGGTTGGATGGAGCTTGGAGCAACCTGGGATAGTGGGAGGTGTCCCAGCCCATGGCAGAGAGTGGAATGAGATTGTCTTTAAAGTCTCTTCCCACCCAAACTGTTCTGGGATTGTGTGAGTCTGGCCTGGCTGCTGGCAGGGGTGAAGAGGGGCTGCAGACAGTGCTGCTTGCCCAGGTTGCTGCTGTACAGGTGAACTGCCATTAGCACCTGGGGGGACTGTTACAAAAAGCCACTCTGCATGTCCTCCCCTGCTCTGGACAGGTATCTTTGATGAAAGTGTGGAATGCTGTGCTTGACCAGGTCTGGTCTTTCGCTGTGGTGGCAGTGCTGGAGAGCTGGGCTTCCGTGGGAAATTGCATGGGCATGAGCAGCTGGACCATCTGTTTTAAAATATTGCTTAATATGGGCAGATCTACTCCAAACCTTCAGCTTTCTGGGAACAAAACAATCTCTTCAGTCTCAAAAGTTCATTACTTCGTATGGTACCCTGGTCCACTCTTTTCCTGCCAGATGCCAGTGTTTGTCCCCTGGATCCTGGTGGTGGGACTGCTCTGTATTCAAAGCAGTGCAGCCTAAAGTTGCATCTAAAAAATCTGTTTTATTTGTGATTTTAGAGTAAATTTTGAAAGATTCTTAATGCTGATGCTCTCCTTTGAGTGAATGAATGAGAAATGGTCTCTTACTTTAAGCTTTCATATAAGCTTCTGTGAAAAAGTGCAAAAAGCAAGCTGTGCCTTTTTTTAAGCATTATCCTTGCTTTTTTATCAATATTGGTACTGAGAATTTGCTTTTTCTTGCAACTAACCAGATATATCATTCCTGCTCCTGAGAGAGCCACCATTTCTCACAGTGCTAGGGCAACAAGAACTCAGTTAAGACCTCTTAAAAGGTTACCAATTGTTGAGGTGGATTTGTGCCTTCTGCTTTGCCTGTGACATGATAGTAGCATGGTTTGTTTCAGTTTTTTGTTGGTTTCCTTTTTTTTTTTCAGAAATGTGTATTGTAAAAATCTTGTGCTTTTGCATTTCTTTCAATTTACAGAAAGATTTTTTTGTTTTTACTCAGTATGCAAGTTCGTTGCAGCAGTTCTAATATCTGAAGAGATAATTGTTAATGTTTTTTAAACAGTTGGTGTCTTTGGGTTTTATCTCAGTGTATTTTGTGACTGCTGTTCAGAGACTTTTTTCTGATATGCTGTATATAAAAAATCCTTTGTTTTCCATTACTTTTCACAGGTTGATGTTTCTCTGTCTTAGAAAAGCTGAGAAGGACCTATGCTTCAGTGCTCCAGCACAGAGTGAGCCCGTGTGTCAAAATTACTCCCCTAGGATGGGGTTGCACAGCACCTATTTATTCTTTAATAGCTTTTTAATAGCTCAGGATATACAGATATTTAGGAAACTTGGTGTTTGAAGATGGAATTCCAAACCTCTTTTGCAAGCTAGAGCTGTGTGGCAGGAATTGAGGTAGATTTATAGACCTTTCCAGTGAATACCAGAGGGGACAGTGACTGAGGTGTGAAAAGAGATGGAAGGGAAGCATCTGCCCCAGGGAGCAGGCCTGGAGGTGTCTGGATGGGGAGAAGTGGCCTGTGGGCACAAGGCAGCAGTGACCTGCTGGTGACTGTATGATGGAGAGTGTTAATGGCTCTGCAGGTGAGACTGAGTGAGAGATGGGACTTGCTGGGAACAGCTGGCACCCGATGGTTCATATGAACTATGGCAGCCCTAGAAGGTTGATTAATATTTATTAAGGCCAATGGCTTGCTTTTGTGTCAGACTTTCTGCCAGCTCACAGTTGTCTGGCATGTTAAGACTGTAAATGCTTCTGCAGGAGTTTAGTTACTTCCCTAGCAGTGCTTTTCAGATGAAGCTGAGATCTTCTGTCAGGGATAGAGTGTTAGAAAGGTTGAAGTCTGCTACCAAACAAAAAATCCTGAATAAGAGATATGCCACAGAAAGAAGGAAATAAAATGCAAATGTCACATGTATTTTGAAGGAAAGGATGACAGGAGCTTGAATGCATTTACCCATTTGCAGCTTTCTGTTTCATAGGCAATTTCTGTAGGTTGTGCTTACCAGCTATTAATGAGAATGGTGGGAGCTATTTGGTTTATTTTCTCAAGTACTCAGCACTCAGTAATTGTTGATGATGAAACTGGTGGCATTTACAGAGGGCAGGAGGGATCTGGCCTGGACCTGGCACAGGCTGGCACATACCTGTTGTCCTCTCCCATTAAGTGATGGTTTCTGCTGTGCATCCACTTCTTTTTCTCCAAAAGAACATCTTGAATTTGAAGGTGGGGGTTATTTTGTGCTGAGAAGGAAAAGGCAGTTGCTGTTCTCCATGCTGGAAGATCAAAGCTTTTTTACTGGAGAGAGATGCTTTGCAGATCCTCTGCTTGTTGTAAATGAAAGGAATGTAACACAGGTGTCTGAGTCTCTCTTGTAAGCCATTGAGAAGCGGCAGGATTTGATCCCCAGTGCTCTATAGCCCTTCCATGGGAAAACAGCAGCAAGCCTCAGTTCAGGATGGCAGCTTTGCCTTAGTGAATAATTTGGCAAAACTGTGCTGTCAGGTGGGACATGAGGTGTGTTGATGTTCTGCTAACCTAGATTTGGGAGACCCTGACAGTAAGCAGTCAGTATATTAATAAACGGTGAAATGAGGGAGGAAATGTGCAATGGAACTGACTCCTTCTGGCCTAAAGAGAGCAGCTTTTAGCTTGCAGCTTCTGCTGTGCACTGGGATGCAGCTCTGCGGAGCCCAGGATGCAGCGCTCAGCTTCCCGTGGCTGAGGTCCCTGTCCCATGGCATTCCTTGCCCAGGCAACAGCCCAAGCCATTCTCAGTTTTCCTGTGTTGGGCTCCTGCCTGTGCCCAACTCTGTCTTGTCTAGCGGGAGGTCTGTTCCCAGGGGTAGTTGCTTCCTATTTGTGTTTTGCTGACAAGTCTGTATAAAGAAAATGAAAGGGTCAGGGACTCCTCTCTTTTTTTTCTGCTTCTATCAGGGTTACAAACCTCAAAACTGTTTGAAACGTATTTCCCAGACTTGGATGTGAAGATCCCTTCCCAGTGTAATTTCATTTTTCCTGCTAAGAAGTTGCATGTAGTTAAAGGAACACCAAGAACATGTGAACAAGTGCATTTTCATAGGCTGGCTGTTCCAGTGCTTTGGCTGCTTTTTAAAAAAATTTCTGTGCATGTGTGTAGTGAGACTTCATGGAGTGACAGCGATTTTATTTCCACGGTAGCAAGGGCTGGGCTTTTCTTAGGCTTCCCTTCAGTTTTTTTCTCTGGTTTTGTTTTGATAATCAATCAACTTTATGTCACTTTTTGTGGAATCACACCTCTGGCTCTTTTGCTGAGGAGAAACCAGGACTCTTTTAGTTAAATAGCTTCTTTCTCTTGGTGTTCAGAGGTGTCAGCAGTACCAGGAATATATATATTTTTAGGGAAAACTGCATTTTGCAATATAACAGGGCTTGTTTGTGGATGTGACAGGGACTGAGGCTGGCAGTTAGCTGGAAGCAAAGCCTGAGGAGTCTCTGCTGGATGTCTCATGGCAAAGGAGCTACCTGAAAGTTAGAAACAGTTCATTGCAGAAGTGTCTCAGAGTTTCTCAAGCAGCAGCAGAGTAAAGCTGATGTGATTCTTACAAGCATTTGTCCATAAATTAGAAATTTGAATTACTTTCGGTGATTTATAACTTGTTCAAACTGTTTCCTTGTCTGAAAGCTTTAGAAGCAAGCAGTAGAGGGAGGATGACCAGAAGTGGCTATGACTTGCACAAGTAAATGTTACTTCTGACAGACACTGGCTGTTTCTCGTGAGATGTTCAAAAGAAAGGATAAAAATTTGAATGGCTCTTCATCTCCACACAGATTTTGTACTCCTGCCCCTCCCAGGAGTGCAAAAACCTGATTATACCATGAAGAGGAGAATGGCACCTTGGTCCTGCATGGATTCGTTGGACATGGGACTTGTAGGTAAATACAAATTCAGGAACAGCATATGGACATGGCTTGCACCCTCACTGGGGATTCATAACATTTCTAGCAGGTTTTTCTCTGCTGGAGAGGGAAGCCACAGGAGTTACCAGCTGGAGTAGCTTTAACTCCAGAGCCATTTTGTTTCTCCAGGGATGCTGAACCCTGGCACCTCTGAGCAGTTGGGGATATGGGTGCTGAGCAGCAGCACCAGTGTGCCCCTTGCTATACCTGCTGCCCTGGGTGCTCTCAAAGGTCTTGGGGATCAAGGGGGCATCCTGGCCAGTTCAGGACAGGGTTAGGGCCTGTAAATAGTGCTGCAAAATAAATACAAAATATTAAAAAGCACTCTTTTTTCCCAGTTATAAAAACTGTAGCAACAAAAAGGCAACAGGAGTTCTCCGCTGTGGAAAGAAAGGGTTTGTGTGTCCTTCAGGGAAGCAGAATGCATTGAGCTGGGTGGTGGAAGGAGACCAGAGCTCTTCTCCACAGAAATTTCACCTCCTGACTGTGATCCATGTGCTGGAGCTAAGCTCTGCAGAGGCTTGGGTTTGTCCTGGCTGGGAACACTGGGGTTTTACTCATCTGGAACCACACAGAAAAGGAAAACCACAAAACTCAGCTTCCTGCTCTGCAGGTAACATGATTGCAGCTCCTCATTTCTCTACTTTCACTTTCTACAGTGTTTGCTTGCATTAGGAATGGCTGTATTAAGGTCTTTATTTAAAATTTTATTTATCTTTTCAGATCTGTTCTTTCTTCACGGACAGGATGCAAACTCTTTGTTTAGAGTCGCATCAGCTGATGTACCAAAGCCAGTCTGTTGTTCATTGCTGCAGAAGTGTCTTGCTGCAGATCCCTTGGCTGTTGGTTTGGAGTAGAGAGTTGCTGTGTCCATCTGTGCAGTTCTTCCTTCAGGAAGAAGTTTAATTGTTATAACACTTAAACAGTATTATCTTTGCCAACAAGAAAGTGAAGATTTCTGCTGCATAAGAAAATATCCACAAGGCTGTTGAGAGCAGCCAGCTGTTGGCTGTTGGAGGCAGCTCTGGCACTCCTCCAAACTCCTGAAGGCAGCAGCCCTGTGCCCAAATCCCGGTTTACTCCAGCCTTTAGCTGAGGCGTGGAAGGGGTTTGGTACTTGCTGCCTTCATTCCTTCCAGCACAGCAGCAGAGCAGCAGCTCATTCCTGGCATTCTGAGTGTTTTGTCACTTGAATGACAATGTTGGGCAAGAGTGCCTTCACCGTGTGTCTTTCTGAAGAGGGTTTGATGCTCCCAAGCTCTTACAGCTGCAAATTCTGTTGGAAATATCAGTCATTAGACAATGCCTGACATGTCTCAGCAGTGGCAATCGGGGTCTCCTTCCTGTGCTCGTCCTGCTACAGGGTGTTGCTAATTCATAGTGAATGCTTCACAAGACTGTACAAAGCTGGAATTTTTATGAGTGCACAAGATTTTTTTTTCTTAAGAAAAACATCATCCCAAAAGTTGGTGTTCACAGAGCTGTGGTGTGATATTTAGCAAAGTCTCTGAGTGTTCATTAAGTGATTTTGGTGTTGAGAAATAATTGGCCTTTGGGTGTTTCTGCTGGATTTCAGCATGAGGAAAGGTTTGAACAAAGTAATGGAAGTGAACCAAAGTTCATTTAAGTAAGTTTTTTTAGATTTTTTTCCCTTTTTTTTTTTTTAATTCCTTGCTATGTGAATTTTCCTTTATTTTTCCCTCTCCAGTTCCTTGGAAAGCAGAGTAATTCGAATACTGGGAGGTGAGCTGTGACATGCCAGCAGTGCACTCCTGGCCCTAGTGGAGGTGTGCTGGGCAAACCCTGGTGCTGGGTTGTGTATGTCCATTGTGGCATCGAGGATCTGCTGTCCTGCAGACAGGGAGTGTGGATCCAGTGGGAACACCCAGACCTGTTGTGTGGCCATGGGAACATCTGTGCTGCTGCTGGCTGGGAGCAAGTCATGGAAATTCAACAAACTCGGGTTGTGTCTCAAATGCAAGTGCCAGGGCAGGTCCTGTGTGACAAGGGGAGAGGGTGGGTGGTGATGGGGCACTGGGCATAGGTGACAGGTTGTGTTTCTTCTGACAGCCTGCACACAGCTGAGCTGCTGTGTTGGGTTTCTGTTGTTCAACCTGACTTTGAGTCTGAGGGCTTCAATCAAGTACTGGGTTGAGTTGTGTGAGCTCTTCCCAGCCTGGTGTGATGGGGTCTGGCGCTCACAAGGCGACGAGAGGATGGGATACGATTGGGGAAGTGAAACCCAGCAAGAGTCATAAATACAGAGATACCATGGCTGACTGAGGAGGGCTTTGAGCTGGAAGTGGTTGGAGGATGAAAGAATATCCGAAGGAAGGATGGTGTGGCTTTGGTTATCGCTCTTTTCATTGCCATCTCAGTGCTGTGGTGGAGGGCAAGATGCTTTGCTAGATGGACCGCTGCAGCTGTTCTTAGGCTCTCTGTCTTTACATCTAACCCTTACCTCTGGAATTAGAACATCTTCTTTGAGATCCAGATTGCAGAAGGACAAAAATCGATCAGATAGATCAATCTACAGATACCACTTCTAAAGCTTAGCACAATATTGCCTTGGATTTAGTGTCTAAAAGTTCTCCAACCAAGTGCTTTCAAAGACAAGTAAAAGTTTTATATGCTCTGTAGACTTGCAATTTGATTTCTTGCTTAAGCAACTCTACACGCCTCCACTATAATTCAGCAGAACTAAGCAAAAATGGTCATTGGGAGCATGTGTTCCTAGGTGTACTTAAGATCCAGATCAAAATCTTTCCCAGTGTAACAGTGCAGAAACAACCTTGTAGCCGAGACCAGGTTTTTAGAAGGGCTCAGTTCCTCTCTAAGTATGTGAAGACACTGATCAGATGTTTGGGAGAACAGCACACGTGGTCGCTCACAAGCAAGAGACCAGTTCATGTGAAGCAGATCCAAACTTGAAAAACTGGCTCGGTGTATTTTTAGCTGCGCACAGATGTAAGGCTGGTAGTATTTAGGAAAAAACCCTATATATTACAAACTTTTGGATCCAGACATGATCTGCTGTGCTTGCATTGCACAAAGGATTATTTCTTGTGGTAGCAGTGGTCAAGTGGAAAAGCAGCCCAGTGCTGGAGTCAGAGCATTATCCGTCCTCAGGAGAGTCTGGAGCCTGTTAGAAGCCAGTTCCAGTATGAGTCTCCTCATTGTAGTACAAGCTGTTTCCAACGTTTTATTTATGCATGTTAGTGCAGCCTGAACATTTTCACACACACACTTTCTCTGCTTATTCTTTCTAGTTATTTAACTAGTCGGTGACAGGCAACATGTAACTGCTCTTGTTCCCCTGACTCCGGAGGATTTCTTATGCTATGGTTCTGTGACTGTAGGATTCAGTCTGGTCACTGTGTCCAAGGTGTTTATTGGAGCTAGTGGGATGCAGGCTGTGATTGACGTTGTCACTTTGCTGGCCTAAAGTATCTAGAGGGATGATGGAAACATGCTTGTTGCTTTATCCAAAGAAAGTAAATCAAATCATTGACCTTAAGCAAAGTCCTCAAGGGCAGATTTTTTTTCCCTTGCTTTTAGTCTGGGTACGGGCTCCTAAAATTAAGAAGAAAAGAAATAAAATCAACCAAACCACCTCCTCAGTCTTCCTTCCTGTGGTATATTTTGTAATTGTTGCTGTGCTGTTTCATATTGAAAAAGTACCTGGCATGGCCCTTTGCCTAATTTATTATTGTTGTTCACCAGGAGAGGCTCCAGGTGCTGCACAATAAATTTCTGAGGACAGTGTCACCCTTTGTATCTGACAGCTGCTCTGTGACAGGCTCCACTGGGTTATGCTGCGGCTGCCTCAGGCACAGGTTGCAGGAATATTTTGGGTGAAGCAAAGTGCTGCTGTGAGAGCAGACACAGGCTCCTGGTCTGGCAGCACCTCCCACATGGACAACCAGGCCCTCCAGGTTCTCTCCAGCAGTATTTCACCAGGCTTGGCACTGGACTGTGAGCCATGTGTTAAATGCTGCTCTCCAGCTAGAAATTGCCTGAACTGCAGTTTGGAATGGAAGCTGCTGTCTGACCCCAGTCCTGCACTCTCCTCTGGGCAGGGAGCTTTAACCCTATTCATACAAATGATGTTTCCACGCAGGATAGCATCAGGGATAACATTAAAGGTTAACAGTGTGTTTTGGAGAGTCCAGAGACTTTGTTCTCAGGTTTTGTTTCTGGGAGTTTCCAGTCTGAGGAAACTAATCTAAATCCGATTGCAATTTCTTGCACTCTAAGCTTAACCTACTTTACCAGGCGTGGTGGTAGAGGTATTTATAGATGATGGAAGTGCTGTTGGATGTAGCCCGCATCCTGGATTGCCAGTCATGGAGGTGTGTGTCTGCTGGGGCAGCTGTGAGCCGCCTCCTGGCCCCAAATCATGCACATGTCTTGTTAAAATACTGTCTAGTTCTGTTGTTTTGCCGTGGAGTGTTTTCATGAAGGCAGTGACTGGTAATCCTTCCGGAGGCCTGGCTGCCTTGGGCTTGGGTGTTTGTGCTCCCTAGCTGGAAGCACACTTGGGATTGTGGGTGAATTATGGATAAATCCTCTTCCTAATGAGGTGACTCCTAAAAATGAGCATACTTAGCTTACTCATGCAGTGCAAAATCATCATTTCAAAATTGAATGCTGACTCTCGGATTATACTAAATTGAACGCTTCACTAAAGGACTAAAAATGTCAGTAACAGACAGACGTACAGAAAATATTTGTACTCTTTAAAGTGAATTTCTGTGGTTGCAGCTCTTAAAACTAATAAGTCAAACCCCAGGCCTCTTCTTTCATCCAGACTCCTCAAATGGAACTGCAGGATATGCTGAAGTTCTTTAGATTTTGTTTGAAAATTTGACTAATTTTTTTCTTGAAAAACAGTTTCTCTTGAGGGTAAGACTGGAAACCTACTTTAGTCTCAAATTAGTTGTGCTGGTGTTGGAGTAGATCCATGAGCAAGACTGGAAAGGAAGGAGATATAAGTGCAAGATGGTAGGTTGGAAGAGTCTGTGGGCAGGCAGAGCTGTGCTAGCAGCAGCAGGAATAACCAGCTGAAAATCCTGGGAGCGTTCAGGATGTCAGCAACTACGGGGCTGCAGCTCTGAACGCAGGTAAATGTTCTTTGCTGTCTCTATATCAAAGCAGGCATTTTGTTAGCAGACAAGATACAGCATTTACAGCAATAACATTGGTTATTTAAAGCTGTTGGAAGAGCAGAGATCTGTGTCGGTTTTTTTCTTCTGTCTTATGTTAGAGTTTGCACTGGCTTTGCTTGGAATTATCTTGGAAGAAGTCAGAACTGATAGTTTTCTATTAAGAAAATTATCTCAAGCATTCAGCTCTGTTTCCAAATGGAAGTAAATAATCCATTCTTCCCCTTTTTCTGTCTTTTTGTTGATGTGTTTTAATTTTACAAGGGAGAGGTAAAAGGTTGCACAGTTCATTACAGAAGCATTGACTGACCCTCCTGCTGTTTGCTCTCACAGCTTGTGTTCCTGCAGTTGTATTTCTTTTTTTCCTGCTTATACTGCAGTAAGGAAAGAGAGTGCAGATTTGATTCCTGGTGTATCATCACTCCACAAACAGACAGTGACTTCAGCATATGACCAGAGAGAATATTTACCTGTGCACTGGGACTCACTTGAATGCTGTGACCTGTGCTCAGGCTGTGGCAGCAAGAAATTCGCCCTGCAGAGTTGAACCGAGAGGAAAACGTTTTGAAAGGAATCAAAAAACCCTTGCAAGATAGAAACCTTGGAAAAATCCGTTAAACTACTACTGTTTTGAAAATCTCAGTGTTGAAAAGGAAGCATTTTGTTCTGTGTAACCTGAACGTGGTCAGCAGTGCGGTTGAGGTGTGGCACGCAGGAACGGTGGTGAGCAAATTCTAGGAAGAAGTTAGAATTGCTTTCTCCAACAGGAGGTGACTCGGAGGCATGAAGAAATGGCCAAAGGTATCCTGTACCAGCCACAGTGTGTCCAGCAAGACTAGCAAAGTGACAGTCCCCCTGTGCTGGGCACTCCTGAGGCACCTTGAATCTCGCATGACAAGACAGACACTGAGGGGCTGAAGCCTGCCCAGGGAAAGGAACGGAGTTGGGGAACGGTCTGGAGCACCAGGAGCAGCTGAGGGAGCTGGAGGGACTCAGCCTGGAGAAAAGGAGGCACAGGAGGGACCTTCTGACTCTGCACGACTTCCTAACAGGAGAGGGCAGCCAGGGGTGGTCAGGCTCTGCTCCCAGGGAACAGGGACAGGAGGAGAGGGAACGGCCTCAGACCGTGCGAGGGGAGGTTTAGATTGGGTATTAGGGACGATTTCTTCAGCTGTCAAGCACTGGAAGGTGCCCAGGGAGGTGGTGGAGTTCCATCCCCGGAAGTGTAAAAATGTGTGGATGTGGTGCTTGAGGCCATGGTTTAGTGGTGTACAAGGTGGTGGTGCTGGCATGATGCTTGGGCTTGGTGATCTTAGAGGTCTTTCCAACCTTAATGATTTTGTGATTCTGTAAATCATAGATGTCCTAGGTGAAGTAAAAATAGTAGTACACAATCTGTGGAGGAATACTTTCGACCTTCATGTGACCTGCTAGACCGCTCTTTCTTGTTGTGTGAAGGCTGGTTGGCTGTGGCGATGGTAAAGGGGCCTCACAGTGATGAGAACTTAACTGCAGAGCCAAGTGCTTGGATTAATTCTGGTGATGGATAGCAGTACATAAATATTTCTGTCGTTGGCCAAGCACCCATTCACCAGTGCAGCAAGGAACAAGTGCTGCTGTGAGCCTGAGTTTTTCTGGGGCTGTTGTGTTGGTGCTTCTCCCAGTGTCCGTTTTGGCTGTGGTCTATGGAATGCCAAGGGCTGTGCATTTGAGGACACAAGGCATCACTCTTGGACCTCAGTTCCATGTGAGGTGGATGGAATACTTGGGATCCAGGCCTGGTGGGTGACATTCTTTTAAAAATGGTGTTGAGGACAACACTACTACTTTAAGGCTGGGATGATTTACAGTAAAGATTGCTATCCTTATGGGTGGATTAACTTACTTACAATCAGAAAGCTATTTTTGGCTGTCTTTTTTCTTCTTGGAGAGCAGCCTAACTTAGGATACAATCCTGCTTAGGTTCCCTCAAAACATAAGGTAGTACTTGCCACTTCTGCTCAGCCAAAGTCCAGGCCATCCTGCTTTCAATTATGGTCTGGACTTGGTATAACCATTAACATGCAGCTGAACAAACCCAATGGTCACAATTGGGAAGACCGTAAGTCAAGAAACTTCACGGTTTTAGGTCTGGTGTTAAGGATTACCCTAATTTGTGAAAAAGTAATTTATTCCAAAGTTAGTTTTGGTTTCTTCCAAATCATTCTCTGTCCCATAATCTTAACTGTAAAAGTTCTCAGAGAAGTAGATGCTATAACAGTTGATGATTAGAATTACGTGTTAAGTTAGAGGAACATTTAAAATACAATTTATATAAGGTGGGTATTTCTGCAGCATGTTTTCAGACAGTTTTGGTTGCACAGCCTTGGTGGTGATGGGCATTGGTGAATTCCAGAAGCACCATAACCCCCATAATGCCTGTTACAGTGAGGCAGGGTGGTCTGTAATGAACCTGTGCACAGCAAAAATCACAGCAAACCTCCTGCATCTAAAGAGGCTCTTTTGTCTCCAGTTAGAATGATGTGTCTGCAAGGAATAGAGACATGGAGTTAAAATTTTTTTTTAGGGTGAAACTCAAGATTTGGAGTCCACAGCTGAAGCTATGGAAGGCTGCTGGGGAACACAGTTTGCTTTGGCTCTCCTCAGACTTCTGCTTCATTTGAGTCTGTTGTTTCACTTACAGTACGTTTCCATGTGATCTGTGCTAGATGGAAATTCCTGGCATTTCTCAGGATTTTCGTTTTTCCCGGTCACATTCCTTGTTCATCAGCCGAGCAGAAACAAACCATCCTGTTTGCTTCCCAGGGGCAGGCTAAGCTTCAGTATTTGTTGGATTTGGATGGTGGATTGACATAATTGAAACTCTCCTTAGAAACCTACTGAGGTAGAAATCAATAAACCAACATTTAACTGTGTTAAAAAATGTTCTGTCCCTGTGTGAAAACAGGAGGAAACTTGGTGTATAAAGTTTAGTAAGAATAGGAGCAGGTTGTGAGGGGATTTTCTGATGAGGGTTTGTAGTTAATTGTGTCAGTTTTTGTGTTGGGCCGTTTCAAGTCCCATGTTCTCCTGAGCTGTATAAACATTGCTTGTGAGAAAGGGAAAATCTTACAACACGATGTTATTGCCCTTTGACAGAGGCCTGGAGTTTCAGGCGTGTGAATGAAGCAGACTCAAAGGATGATAGAAGAAATCCCTGGACCCCATCTGAGGGCAGATTTCTGCTGCCATCATGGGACTGGTGAGCGAGGGGCTGTGTGGCCATTCTCCACAGGTTCCTGCCCAGCACCACCTCCTGTGCCTGTGCAGACCTGGGGGGAGCTGATGAGCAGGGGGAGGTTTCAGCGATAAGCGCCGCATCCTCCAGACCCTTGGCAGTCATTAACTGTCTGGTTTTGCTCTGTGTGAGGGGGGAGATGCCCTCAGGGAAGCAGTCAGGAGAGGTGGAGGAGGTCGGTCAGGCGATGGCGTGGTGTTGTGACAGGTTGTGCACTCACAGAAGGTCTTCTGGTTCCTCGGTGCTGCAGACCTGCCCTCAGCTGTATGCTTTGCTCCAGGGACAAACACAAGGTACAGAGTGCTCTGCATCTGCGCTGGCTGACGGCGTCCTTAGTGTCAGCTTGAAATGGGTTGTTACAGTGGGAGTGGTGAGGCACTGGCACAGGCTGCCCAGAGAAGCTGTGGTTGTCTCGTCATTCAGAGTTAGGTTGGACAGGACTTTGATCAACCTGACCTAGTGAAAGGTGTCCCTGCCCATGGCAGGTGTTGGAACGAGTTAATCTTTAATGTCTTTCCAGCCCAAAGATGTCACCCAGGCAGTGGGAAGCTGGTGGGGGGATTCAGTTGCGAGCTCCTGGGAAGGTGGCGGGGGGAGAGGCCTCATTTCAGGTGTTTTGGTATGGAGGAGTGCAGGTTTCCTGTGGGCAAATGGGAACAAGACAGGGTCTTCTGTACCCCAGTGAGAGGACTGGGAAGGGTCAGCTGCTTTTGTAGTCCCAATCCTGCTGTTGCTTGAACAGGTCATCCCAACTTCAGTGGAAAATACAGAGCCGATGGCTGGCACAGTGACCGGGACCCCTCCCACACTAGTATTTATTTATTTTGTGTTTCCCACTGCTTCCTCAGTTGGCTGCAGAGCTTTCCCTCACCTGGTCATCCCTCAGATGCTCTCTGCTTGGCAGCCCACTCGGCAGAAGGAGCGCACAGAAATCCATCCTCCCTCAAGCTTGGTTATCTCCATTTGCTTCTAGCCTGAGAAGGGTCAGGAACCCAAAAAGCTGTCCCGTGCTTGAAGTGTCACCTAAAAGGCATCCCAAGGCACCTCTTCAGTGCCATCCTCCCAGATCTGTTGGTGTGCCCAGGCTATGTGTGGCAGGCTGGGCCTCTGTGCCCCATGGGTGTACATGGAGGATGCTGAGCCCTGGGGTTGAAGGTGCTGTGCTTGCTGGAGCCCTGGCAGGTGATTCCAGGTGCTCGAGCTGTCACCGGAGGTGCTGTGGATGCTTTGCTTTGGCAACAGCCTTGGAATGAGTTGGGGACGACCTTGGTATGACAGCCAACTCTGTGTCTCCATCCCCATGTCCTAACACAAGCTGCGATTTGCTAACGTTGGAAAATGTAAAATCGTTTTCTTACAATATGTGATTTTTTTTCTGTTTATTTCCAGATGCTCTCAATATTTTGTGCTGACCAAAAGTTTACTGTATGTTCATTGTCTCGCAGGTAAACGCAAAGCGCTGAAGTTAAATTTTGCAAATCCACCTTTCAAGTCCACAGCAAGATTTACTCTAAATACTTCTGGAGTTCCTTTCCAAAATCCACACATGTGAGTATAAAGCCAATGGCACAACTAGTGGAACAACTTTGAAATGATTTAGCCAACACCCAGTGTTAGTTAAATGCAGTTTGATTAGTTCAGTTATTTGTAAGTTGTTTAAATCTCTCAATTTGAGTCACTGTAAAAGATTTTTTTTCCAGAATTAAAAAAAAAAAAAAGGTTAAATTGGGATCTTCTTGGTTTACACTGGAGCTAATGCCATCCAGAATTGATTTAAATTGAGTATTGTAGATAATGTAATATAATGCTAGATACACCTATAATTAATGTCCATACTGATTCACTGTTGTTTTCCTATCTCTTTATTCAGCTTATTACTTTTCGTTAGAATTTCTTGTTTCTGTGTTACATTTGAAAGCCATAACTGTGATAGAATTGTTTTCAGCACTAAAACAGACAAAGGTAGAGGATTATTATTTTAGCAACAGGGAGATGTTAGGGGAGTTATGCAGAGATTAGGTCTCAGTGAGTTTTCTAGCCAGTTTAGCCCCAGGATATCCCTGTACAAAGTCTGACAGCAAGCGTGGCACGGAGCTGTTCCTGACTCTAGTAAATACCAGGGTGCATCAGCACCAAAAACATCAGCTTTGTATCCTCAGATCCACCAATCTAGCTGGACAGTGCTGCTCTGCAGCCAGTCCCTGTGGCAGATGCAGCAAGTGTGCAAAAGTCCCACATTTTTCTTCTTTAAGGTCTCAGGAGTTTTGTCAGTGTCAAGTCTCAGAAAGTGCAGCTGCAGCCTCCCTGCTGCCTGGGCTCTCCGGAGTGTCCCTGTCATAGGCTGCTCCTGCTTGGCTCTGGATGTCACTGCCTCTCTCCTGGAGCTCAGTGCCTTCTGCTTCCCCAGGACATACCTGCTGGGCTCTGTTCCTGGGAGCTTCTTTATGCTGGAGATTTTCAAACAAGCCTTTATCGAGTTAGGAACATGTTTCTGATGAGTTGTTGATAGTAATTATAATATAGAGAAATTTTATAGAGTACTTTAGATGATTCTCAAAATCTTGAGTGACCTTTCCAGCAAATCCTCCTCTTTCCTTCTCTCTCTTTTCCTCTCTGAAATAGAGTATTCTTATTGGTTGTAGAGCTCACACTTAGATACTCAAGTTTTTATGTCTCATCACATCATCAAACCCTTGTAAAGATTTTCTGCAGAACCCCTTCTGGGGCTCTTTCCTCTCTCTGACCTTGTTAATCCATTAAATAAAGGATTTATTCTCAGCTGGTGAGTCCCCACCATCAGCCATCTATAGGGATTTGGCTTTTCTGTGTTTATCTGTGTGGATTTCTGTCTCAGTTTCACCGGAAGTCACGGTGGCTCCTGTCTAGCACAGAAGAGCTTTCGTTGTTAGTCGATGACATCTTAAGTTTCATGTTTGTGCAAGTGATGGTCAACACTGTCCAAGACAGGTGCTGCTCTTTCTCTGTGAGAGTTGCAGTTGTTGGCAGGGATTGGATCCTGGGCTGGTTAATGGTGTTACGAGGTCTGAAGGCTTGCAGGTGTTCTGGGTTGGATATGATGGCCGTTCAGGTGCCAGAATTGATGGTGATGTGTCTGTGCTAGAGCTTTCTTGGGAGGCTGCAAGCTGTAATGGGCATTTCTGTTTGAAAGAGATGGATGCTGCTAGCTTTCTCCGTGGTGAGGCTGGCTGAGCTTGGATGCAGCAAATTGTCCTCGTGTCCTTTATGTGTCCATAGCAGATGCTGTTCCTCAAAAGCAGTGTTGACATTTTCTGGTTGCACGCTTCTGTCAAGTGTTTGTCTCGCAGCTGATGTATCTTCGTCTCCTGCCTTCTTCCCTGAGATGCTGGAATGACTTTTTCCTCAGTAGGCTAGAAACCTTTTCTAGACTTTGGATTTGAACTGTATATTTCAGACCTCCTCGCCCAGACGTGTTCCTGACGCAGAGCGTGTTCCTGTTCACCAAGCCCCTTCTCCTCAGCCTGGTGGAGCGGAACAGCCTGGGTGTCCTCCTGAAATGAACACTGGCTCCACACTGCTGGGGATTGTCCTCAACAGGCCCTATTGGTCCAGATGGGTGGCTCTGAAGATAGAGATTAGTTTCTCACATGAAATTTCGGGTTCTGTGGTTTGGATCCACTGGTCCAGGGGTGTCCTGTTGCTTCTGCCTTCAGGAGGGCAGAGGGTCTTGCTGTCAGATGTGTCTGGCCTGTGCTGAGCTCTGGTTTGAGCATGAGAGGAGGCAGCCAGGGGTGACGTGCAGCTGCCAAGAGATGGGAATTGCCTATTAGCTATATTTTGCTTGATTAACAGACTTTGGTTGCGAAACTGCTCAGGCTGGATTGTTGGATGTTTAGGTAAGAGTGTGGTTTCCTACTACACAGACAGAAAGTAAAGGAGCAAATGGGGTTCCTCATGCTGGGGTGTGTCAGGAGGGAGGAAACACCTGTGAAAACTGCACCCTGGAGGAGAAATGTGGCTGTTGAGGAGGGGAAGCATGTTGTGCCACAGGTGGCATTCCAGAATTTCAGGCGATTGAGTGTTACTGTGCTCTTTCTCAGTGCCAAGGCTCCGTACCTGGATAAAATGGATACAGAGCCCACCTTCTACCATGGTGCAAGTTCTTTTTTCTTTTGAGGGTTTGTTTCTCAGTCTGAGAGATCTTCAGGAGTGTTGGAAAAGAAGTTGGGGAGTGTGGAGAAAACAGTTTTGGGAATTGCTGTAAACCAGGGGTGGAGTTCAACTCCAGTGAGCAGGGGTGACGCACACGCAGGCTGGACAGGACTAGTTGTGTTTTGCACAGGGAGGTTTCGCAGGTGATCTTTGTGTGATTTCTGACCCCATCCATTCATGCTAGTTCCTTGGTTTTCACGGCATGTTACCTGGAGGAACAATTTCAAGGCCGTGGAATCTCAATTACAAAATGTGGCGTTCTTAGGACTCTGCCCAGTGCTTCCTGGTTGCCGTGCCTCCTGTGGTGCAGAGATCCTCTGTTCCCACTGTACTTCTGCCTGGAGGCTGTTTCCAGAGCTTCACTGCTGTTGTGGTTAGAGGTTTTTCGCTAATACATAGGCTGTGCCCTGGAATACTGTGTCCAGGAGGAGACAGGATAGATTCAACAGCACTGGATGTAGGAAGTTGATAGATTGGTTCCCAAATCTTCCGCCTGCCCCTCTTTTGTAGTTTCTTTCCCGTTTGCGGAGGTTTTGAGCCATGTGTTGTGATTTGGGTGCAGGTTGGGGCTTTATCCTTCCAGGCCCTAAACATTTTCTGAATTAGAACATATGTTATAATCAGGGGGCTTTGAAGTGACCTTGAAATAGGAGACCTACTCAGTGTGACTTTGAATGAGATTACAAACTGGAGGTATGTTTCTAGTTCTAGAATTTGGGCTGTTGTTGCCTGAAATCTCCCCTCCTGGAGATGCTGAGGGCTGAGACATCCCTTATTCCACTGTGAATGGCTTTCCTGTGCAGATCCTGTGGGGCAGGTGGGCAGAGCCCTGGGATGGTGTGTTGAGCAGCAGGAAGCGAGGCAGGGGTTTGGAAGGAAGGTCCATTCTGGTTCTGTGACTGCATGGGGTGGAGGAGGTGTGTCTTTTTTGGTTCAGCTGGAACTGCTGCCACCAAATCTTCTCGAAAAGTGCAAAGAGATTTTTTTATCTAGGCATGACATGTATCCTGCCTGTCTGTAGGGCATTCAGCACAGTTGTAAACATAATTCTACATGTGACCTGTACAGGGTAAGGCAGAATAGAGCCTGAATTACAGACAGTAGTTGGGGAATATAATTCATACTTGAAAGGGAGCAGTCTAGAGAAGATGTAAGAGTTTTACTGATGGCTGATGCCTGGTCAGAGTCAGTGAGGCTGTGTGATTGCCATGCTATGCAGGCTGGGGAGCAGTTGAGGCTGTGGAGACTTGCTAGGTCTCTTGCGAGTTCAGGCTGAATTTGTCACTTAGACCAGATTAACAGCTGCTAACTTTGTTTTCCCTGCAGGAGACGTTGCAGGGGCTGGAGGACACAAGCCATGGTTAGGGTGAGCTTTTCAAATTCCAACCCATTATACCAACTGGAAAGCATCCCACCTTTTACCTCATCTGTCCTGTGTCCAAGTAGGATTTAGGTCACAAACAAAATTAGATTACTCTGTTATCTATGTGGAAGCTTTACAGAGCTGCTTGCAGCTGGTTGCCTTTGCTGAAAGGAGATTGAGATCACACTAACAGGAGTGATGTGGTGAGGTGTGACTGTGGCTGTGCAAGGCAGGATTTCTGGCTGGGCTGGGCTGTGCTGCCTGTTGCTCTTGAAATCAAGTTTTCATTTGGCTGTAGATGAGATTTTTGGTTTTCTGGAAAGCCTTGTGTTCTTGTGCAGTGATGCCTGGATGTTGACTTGAAGGATTTAGATCGACCTGCTAGGAAATGTGCAAGCACAGAGAATGTTGATGGGCATCTGGTTTGCAGCGTGTTGCTCCTTGAGTGTTCTGTCTGCTGACTCAGAAGTCTCTTGATTCTTAGAGGTGCCACCTCTTGAGAACCTGATTACCAGAGCATTGCAGTTTCACCTGGAAAGATGGCAAAATGAACTGACCTCTCTTAATGTTCAAACTTGGTGTTTGAAGTGTCTGGTGTCCAGTTGAACTTCACAATCTCCCTATAGCGTGTGAGTGTCTTCATGGATTTATTGGGACTTAAGCTTCCAGAGCTGCCCTGCGTGGACCTTCTCCATGTGACACCTGGGAGAGTCACACGCTTTCCAGGGAGCTGCCCCAAGAGTGTGTTGGATGTTCTAGTGAGCTGTCAGGGCTGCATTCTTCAAAAGCCAGTGAAGGTCCAGTTGCACATCAGACTCTGCTGCTTCCTTTTATTCTGTATAGTTCAGGGACTGTTATTCCTGTAGTTTTTTTTCTGGCTGTTGAAAGCCTCTCTAAGGTGTCTGTTTCTCTTTTAGTCTCCTCTTAGGCTTTCCCTTACCTTTCTGGCATGTGGGGTCAGGCTCTGTAGCTGCATAGCCTGCAGCTGGTGGAGTTCTTTAGGAAGTAACCTGAGAGAGTTTTTTGAAAAAAAACCCACAAAAAACCTAAACCCCAAAAGGGAATATCCTAAGTTGGCACGTTCCCTACTACTGGTGTGAACTTTCCTGTAAATATTCCTCTATCTCTTCCTCATTTCTGTAACTGTCATTTCACATCTTCATTAGTATTGATTCCTGTTATCTTCCTGCTGTGTGATACCTTCCTGTGGCAGGGAGTGCTGCCTGGAAGCCTTGGAGGCAGAATTGAGACTCAAAGGTACCGAGAATTTGCATTTTTTTTCTGTGATTAAATCTATCCCGTTTCCTAAACGTTGCAGTATCTGGATGTAATCACTTGTATTTTCAAGTCAGCACAAGTAAAATGGAACCTCCAAGAGCTCAGCAGAGACATCTCAGTGTTTGAGGGAGCCTGTGGTAACCAGGCTCTCACTTTTTGTACAAACATCACTGTCGGTTCAGTGCTGGAACAGTGTTTCTTCTGTACTTTTTTCGGGAGCATTTTTTGAAAATGGATGAATTTCACCTTGTGTTTAACCTTCCTCTTTCTTTCAAGAGTTTGCAAGTTCATTTGGCCAGTGATCTCTGAGGCCTGCATGACAGAGATGATGTGGTCTGTAACACACTCGAGTATCTCTGGCTTTGAGTAAGTCACTGCTTCAGAGAAGGTGCTGCCAGAGTCAGTGTGACATTTTCACTGAACGTGCTGCTTTAAGGTCTGTCTTTTTTTTTTTTTTTTTTAAACTTTCTAAGTTTTGGTATTTCTTAAGTGCAAGTCCTCTCTGCATAGGAGCTTTTTGCTGTCTGCAGCTTCCAAATTAAACTTCTCTAGCAGCAGCTTCCACATGCCTTGGAGCTTCACTGCCGTGGTAGGATTGCTCTCATCTTTCTGTGAGGGTTTGATACCCCAGCACTCTTCTTCTGACTTTAGGCCTTCTGTGTCTGGAACCAAAATTTGAACCTTGTGTATCTCCATTCCACTGGAATGGAATTCATTAATTCACATGAATTTTTCAAGGGTGCTGAGCCCCTGCCTTCCTGCCACACTGCAGGGACCTGGGCTCCTCAGAACTTTTGGAAACTAATGACCCACCCTTGGGTGTCTGAGTCAAATCCAGCCTAATGTTATGTAATGACCTGAGTCCTGTGGATTCCAAGTGCTTCATGGGTGCTGAATATTGAGCTTTGCGTTATAAATTGTTGCACAAATCTCTGCATTCCCCATCCTGCAGATGGCAAGCTGGGACATGCTGTCTTTTGGAAGAGGTAAAGGTTAGGCGAGAAGTTTGTCATAGAGAGTTCAACAGACGTCTCTGATCTGTGATTCACAGGTAGCTCTGTGTTACCTGTCCCATCTGGGCGTGGTTGGGAGCTGCTGTCCTGGTTCTTGTGCACACAGCCATGATCAGAGCTATATATTTGGGGGCAGAATTCGGACCTTGCAGCCTTGACCCTCTCGGTGTGGTGCATAACAGGACCCTTGCCTGGGGCTCGGGGGAGGCCCATTCCCTCCATGGTGAGAAGAGCAGAGATGGGTGAGAGGATGGTGATGGTGGCAAGTCACCTTCCAAAGCACTGAGACCTGGCCCGTCCTGCCCAGACAGGGACAGCAGCTGGGTGTACTGGGGTGGTAGAGGAGCTGTGGTGGCAGAGGGGTTGGGTTATCCAAGACAGGAGATGCTGGAGGCTTCTGTGCCTGTCCCTCTGGGCCCTCATGGCAACACAGCCATCCTTGGCCGCTGAGCTGGGACACAGATATCTCACACACCGAGGCAATGAACGTCCTGCAGTTCCTAATTCAGGGTGCGATGGCTGATGCTTGGGCTACCTCCTCAGGGCTCTTATCCATGGCGCATTGGGCAAAGGAGGGTGGGATGGGGTAGTGGCAGAGCTGTGTTACCTGTAAAGGTATTTTTAGTAGAATTGTCCTCACTTTTCCAGGGACACTAAGGTGGTGTCTGGGGTAAGTCCCCGAAGAGCAGTGGTTTTGAGTTGACTACCAGATATTTCTACTGAGTCAAATGGTATCGAGGGGGGTGAAGCATTCTGGGTCAGAGGGAATGAGAAAGGTAGAGCAATGAGCTGGAAATGTTCATTTTCAAACTGAACTTCATTCAGCGTGAGATCTCCATCAGTGTGGCTGCCTGCTGGGAACACAGAGTGACAGAAGAGCAAAGTTGGAGATGTTTCCCCTAGGTAGGAGTTTCCTACAGACTTTCCTTCTCATGCCTGGCTTTTGGTGAGCTGTGTTGCCTCTCCTTTATCCAGTAACATGGCTTCATGGGTGGTGACCTGTGGTTGGTCAGATCCTTCCCTGAGACACATACGAGGCATCATCTTTGACTCCATCCAGGCTCATGGCAAAAGCCCAGTGTTGGCACCCTGTGCAGGACCAAGTTGCTGCTTTGGGGGTGCCTCTCATGCTCCAGAGCCTGGAGGAGAGCTGGGGGTAACCATTTTCCTTGCTTAGTCAGCATGGTTCCAAAAGCACGGGTTTATAAACCTGAACACAAGGTCAGTGCTTTGATAATACCTTGTGTAGTTTGCTGAGGAAGGCGATTTAGGGAAGTCTGTGATCCTGGCCATGAAGAATAGGAATCTCCCCCATTCTCCTTGCTGTGTATGGGATGAGGGATAGTGCTGCCTTTTTTGAAAGCAGTTCAGGGCTTCAGGCTACAGCGGATTTGGCGTGGTTTAAGAATTTTGGGTTTATGTAATTCCTTTGGTTGTGTCCCGATGGTTCCGAGGTAGCGCTGGGTCTGGCAGGAGCAGAGCTGTCCCGTGAGTGTGCAGCAGATTCTGGGGACTCCTGAGCTGCAGCCCTCTTCACACATCCAGGGGACATGTCCACTCCTGGCACAGCTGCGTAATGCACACTAAGATCTAACTACTGCAGTGTTTGTTTCAAAGCAGGGAAAGTAGGTCAAGTAGTTTCAGAGTTGGTATAAGCTCTTCCCTTCATGCTGTTGTGTTACCAGAAGCAAAATTTTCTTCCCTTCCTTCCTTTCCTTTATTTTGAGGTGCTGCATCCACCAGCAAGGGCAGCTGTGTACGTGCTCTAGGCAAACCAGTTGTAAGTCTTGGTGTATGGAGACTTTCAAAGCCTTCAGGACACCAGAATACCTCAGTCTTCTCTGCAGGGCTTATGAGAAAGTGAGAGACCACAGCTATATTCATGATGGGCTTTTCAATAAATAACATCTGGATCTATTGTATTTTCAGAGTTTTTAAAGACTGGTGTGTTTGTCCTTTACCATTTTATCTGGAAAGTTCTGTAAGCTGTTCTAAAACTTGCATTTCATCCTTTGTAGAGAAGGTGAGATGCAATTCCATCTCCGAGCATTCAAACTGTCTAATTAATTATCCACCAGTAACTTTTTATGGTTAAGTACAGGTGAGTTCCAGAATTCCATTTGACAACTGGAAGTTGCTAAAATTTCTCCCTTTCTCCCTCCTGCCATGAGCAGTCCTTGGGATTTGAGCTTTTTGATCAAAATGATCCCAAGCCCTGTGTGTGTTTCCTGCATCCCAGGGTGTCCTAGGGATCCTCTGAGCTGAGTGCATTGCTGCTGTCCTGCCCAGGAGGGAACACCGAGCATCGCTTTATCTGAGCTCATGAGTTCGTAAGGCAGGCTCTGAAAACCCATCAGATGAAAATGATTGCCATTAAAATTTTTCCAGGGAGCAGGAGATGCTTTTGCTGATCTTTCTAAACCACCTGAGAGCATGGCATGCCCTCTTGGCTTTCTGTAGTTCCTTTCTTTAGCCCCATGAATCTGCTTTCTGAGGTTGTTTGGTTTTTTCTTTTGATCCAAGGTCAATGGGGCCATAGTTGTCCCATCCTCACATCCTGTATGTCTTAGGGACTAGTGTCCTGGCACACGGGTGGAGTCCTCAGGCTGAAGAGAGCCCATATCCTCATGTTCCCCCCTCCTCCTTGGGCAAACACAGTAACTGCTGGCTTCCTGTGCAGAACGTGCTGGTGTTTGGAGAGGAAAATGGGATGAAGCGGAATGTTCTTTGTAACATCTCTGAATACGTGTGTATAAATATATTTGTGTGTACACACAGGTTTGGTCTCTACCCATTTTTTGGGTAAATATCTTGTTCAGTAATTATTTACAAGTAACAAAGTAGAACATGGCTTATGCATTGGGCTGAGGTTGGTGCCTGTGTGTCTCTGCTGTGTTGTGCAGCTGGTGGAGCTGGGTTCTGACCCTGAGGGGCTGTCAGTGTCACTGTTAATCTGAGAGGGTCAGGCATGGACCACCACAGTTTGTATCTGTGACTGGACTCCAACCGTTTGACTCCAGATGGGAACCTTGCAAACCACATTCCTTCAGGAAACACCCATAAACAGCTGCCACTGCCAGCTCACGGAATAAACTCTGCTCATTGCCCCTCTGTGTACTTGGGATCCCGCGTTTCATCAGAGCAGGACAGGCACATCCTTTATCTCTTCAGATTTCAATCACCACCTCGTAGTAAAATGTCTTGTGTTTTCCCCTGGCTGTGGAAAAGTGAGTCAACTCTTCTGCTTTGTGGGTTCAAACTGAAGGAATCGGTCATTGCTTTTATCTTCTGTACACGTGGAGGAATGGAGAATAAAAAGAGAAGAATCTTCAGCTTCAGAGACTGCATTGACCCCACATATCTTTGTCGACAACTTCTGTCCTCATTCTTTGCACAAACGAGTGACTTCCAGCATGTGCTGTGGAGGACATTGGGTCTGAATGGACAGGATGCACACAGGAAAATCAGCTGCTGTACAAAGTGGTCTTGGAAAAGACCTTGTCTACCTTGTGGTGATGGATGTGATGGAGGTGGGGGTTGGCCTGCGGGGCTGAACTGGTTTTGCTGTTTTCCTTGTTTGGGGAACAGGCTTCTGAAAGGGACTTTTAAAATTATCTGGGTTTGTGGTGTATCGTGTCTGTGAAAACTGCAGACATCCTTGGTATCAGGTGGATGTTTTTGCTTCATATCACGAACACCGCTCCATTCTGGGAAACTTCAGTAAAGAGAGAGCAAATCATAGAATCATAGAATAAACTGAGTTGGAAAGGACCCACAAGGATCATTGAGTCTCCTGGCCCTGTACCCTGCAAAAATCCCTCCCTCTGCTTGGGAGTGTTGTCCAAATGTTCCTTGAGCTCTGGCAGCCTTGGGGCCATAACGCTTCCCTGGGGAGCCTGTTCAGTGTCCCACCACCCTCTGGGGGAAGAACCTTTTCCTGATATTGAAACAAAATCTAAATGGCCAAGCCAGTCTACAGTGGATTATGGCAACGCTGAACAGTCTTCTTTATTGAGCCTGTTTTAATTCCTTCCTTCCTAAGATATACTTGGAATAAATCCAGGTGAGCAAATGGTCCTTCATGCCTGGCGTAACTGGTGCCTTTGCAGAGACAAGTGTGGATCAGTTGGAAGTGATTTTTTCTGGTATGTCTTGCTGCAGCAGTGTGAGGGTGGTTGTCCTCTCTGAGGAGCATAGGCACTTTGCTGTAATGCAGCTTGTGTTCTTTTCTCCCTGAGATTCTAGGGGGGTATTTCATACCAGTGAGAGAGGGGAAAGGTGATTCTCTGGGAATATTGGTTTAGCTCCTTTCAGCACGCTTAGTTTTCTGTGAACGTTCTTACGGAGCTTACAGCAAACCAGCTCCTGGCTCTGACAGGCCAGTGAGAGAGCTGTGCCCCAGCAGCCATCACGGAGGAGCCCAGCATGGAAAATCTCACCACACTACTGGAGCCTGGGAATCTTCACCTGGCCTGCACAAGTCTTTCGTCTTAGAGAAGGGACATTTTAAATACAAGTCAAATTTGGTCTACTTAGTCTTGTTACAAGCTCTTTTGGTCACCACACTGAAGTAGCTGCATCTCTGAATAAGCAGTCTGTCTTGCAGTCAGGTGCTTTCTGTGTCTTCCATCTGTCCTTGTCTGCCACAGAAAGAAATACATGACCAGCTGCATTCTTGGCAGTGAATTTCAGATTATTTCAGGCTGTGATGCAGCCCAAGGTTTGTGGGATATTGTTCAGTTGTATTTTTTTTTAAATCCTGAAAGGGAAGTTGGACTTTTGCAGAGTAGGGTTGTAATTTTATGTCCTACAGAAGTTTAAATTAGAAAAATCACTTCTTTAGAGTATTTGAAACTAAACTATTTCTTGTAGTTGAATTAGCAGTGCTCATTATCTGCCCCTCTCACGTGGTTCCCGCAAGGAGCTGAGCAGAGCCCCTGGTTCCTTTGCTGACCGTGTGTCCACGGCTGCAGTGGTCAGTGGTGCAAGTATCCAGGGCTTGTTCTCCACACAGTGCTTAGCAGAAGCCCATTCTGCCCAAGCTCCTCCAACGTCTCTGAGATAACAGGTCCTCATGTTGGGAAAGATTTCTAGAGCTGGACAGCTTGGGGGACTCCGAGATCCAGAACACAATTTTTGTTCCTAGAGAAGTCTCATAGTGCAGAGTGGTGATTAACTCTTGTCAGTTGTAGGGCTCTGGAGGGAATAAGTATGTAGTTGTTCAATTCATTCAGACTTACTTGAGAGAGGGGATCTGATGAATGGCAAACCCACCTGGGAGAGACCACCAGTCCTAGATTGGTGGATTCAGGATGGAAGCTCGATTTTTACTTTTTTTAAGGGAAAAAAGCTGTTAGTAAGATCTGCCTTAGCATAAGAAAAGCAGAGCAGGGATGGTCAGTGTGCCTCGAGGGAAGTAGTATGTCACTAACATACAGGTATTTGGCTAATAAGTTAATGCATGTTTCTAATTGTAGTAATAATACAGTTGGAAATAATTCTCACTGGTGTAAGAAAACAAATTGCTTGTGACTTAATATGTTAAAATGAGTTCAAATCATCAGGTGCTGCTTTACCCCCAAGGAGGGGAGGTTGCTTAGGTGGAAATGGGAAGAAAAAAGTCTGGCTGTAATTTGTGACGCTGAGTGCTCTGTGGGCAGTGTGACTAGCTGAGTATTGTGTTGTACGTTATTGTGTCATGTGATAACAGCACCATGTTTTCCTGTCATTTCCACAACTTTTCCTGGCTGAAGTGACACACAAGCAACCCTGGGTAGTAATCACATTGTCCCGTTCAGTTTCAAAAGGAGAGAAGCGGACCTCATCCAGAAACTTTCCAGCAGGCTACAGTAAGCTTTCCTGTCTGTTAGCCATTGTCAAATCTTCTCCATCCCGCAAAAATGGCATCTCTTAAAGTAATGAAATTGTCTCAGAAATAGTGTCATTCCATCGGGTGATTGCTGTGTAATAATGATTTTGCAAACTACTTATGGTCTATATTGAGGTTATTTTGTTGATTCTTATGGCTGTGCTCTTGTCTTTGTTTGCTGTTTTTTCTCAGGGAGCTGCCCATGACCCAGGAGAGGAAATAAAGAGTCAACATTCTCAGAAGGGTTGTTTAAATTATTTAGCTCAGGGTTTTCCAGTATTATCCTGAAGTTCTTGAATCCAGTGTAAGCTTTGAAATCCCAGCTCTGGTGGGTTCAGTGAATGTGCTGCAGTCTGGCTCATGGCTGAGTCAAAATAAGTTGAGATCAATTAAATTCAGCTCAGTCTTCACCACAACGGGTGGAGAGGTTTCCTCCATGTCAAGGGCAGGGCTAATCAAAATCCACTGTAACTCAGTACTTTACCAGGGGCGTTTAATATGAAATATTGACATTTTAAAAGCCTCAGCCAAGCCCCACTAAAGTCAGGGACACTCTCAGCAGCCTTGAGCATGTGCTGGGCTGAGACACATGGGCTGTGGAAGGGCTGTGGAATCTTCCACTTTTTGGAAGATTATTTTAAAGTTTTGGAGGAGCATAAAAAGCCGGAGCAGTGCTAGGGAGAATTTCAGCCTCTGGGTCAAAAGGAAAGGGAGCAAATGTGCTTTGCTTTAGTCTGGGTAGGTCGCAGGTGCAAAATTATTTCCTTCCTTTGCCACGTTTTGCGTATCTCTTCATGTCTAGGAATCTGTTATTGAATAGAATGAAGCCTCAGGACAGCTTACGTGGATCAGAGCAAACCCAAATTAGTTCTGCCCATCTTGCAAGGATGCTGTTTGTTTATGAAAAGCAAAAATTTCTTCTTTTAAGAATCCAGAAACTTTGTGACAGCACCAACATTTCCACCCCTCTAGAAAAAAAAAGGGAACGTTTCTTCTGGAGACTTTCTCCAGTGAAATTCAAACTAGGGTTGATATGGTATTAGCATTGGCCTGCAGGGTCTGAAAACGGTTTTGGAAGTGGCACAGACTTCGAGACAGAAGGAAACAAAGCTCTGTAGAACCGCTCCAGGCTGTCTGAGAATCTTGGTAGGAATGTGTCAGCCTCAGTTCTAAACCCTGTTTGTACTCTGAAGCTGCACAGTGTCATTTGAACCCTGCAGTTTGCCTGGAAGCTTTTTTGTTAGGATTTACATTTTAGCTTTGGCTGATGGACCACAAATCAGCTTTTAAGATGCCAGCCTTTTTACCAAACCTGTGGAGAAGTAGAATATATTCTCATTAACCCTAGTGTAAATAGGAGCTTTAATGAGAGACTTCTGAGCAGAGTCCAGCACCAGGCAGGCTTGGGAAGCACAGCTGGTTTGCTTGGATCTTTTTGCTTCTGCAGATTTTATTCATGTCAGCTGTACCATCAAATTCGCCAACTTTTGAGTTTCTCTGGGTCCTGCAGAGCTCTCAGCAAAGGGAAACAGAGGAGATAGGGAGCTACCTACAGCATCTTCCTGGCCTTGCTTCATGTCTGTTGACTTTCCGTTTTGCTTCAAGAAACCCACCAGCTTTTCTCTGCTTCTTTCAACAGTCCTTTTTCATTCCAAGGAAATGCTTGTTTTAAAATGTTGTGGCCTCCCTGCAGTTGATTGTTAACAGGGCTCAGGGAACTTACACAGCACGTCTGAGAGTTTCCCAAGGTCTCCGTGAGTCTCCACAGGAGATTTTGGGGTCCTCTGGCCATCAGAGACCTTCCCACACGTGTCCAGCTGTGCAGCTTGTGGCAAGCAGCCTCGTGGCCATGCCGGGCCCGGCGGTGCCTGGCGCCAGCACCCGCCTGCCTCCTGCCAAGCTGGACACAGCTCTGACAAAGGACAACTGTTTGGAGGAGTTGTTGTCTTGCTTGGTGCTCCTAATCCCTGGAATAACTGCTGTGACAAGCATAGTAACCATCTGCAGTGAGACCGACACATTGGTGCCTTTCAAGTGCAAGGATTGCAACCACCTCCTCGGCGCCTTTTTTTCTTCTCTTTTCAAAAATTTTCGAAAGCAAGATGGGGAGTTGAAGCTCAAGCCCTGGATGAGTTGTCAGGAGCTGTAGTCACTCATAAGGTGCTTTTGGAAATGCTACTTTTAACTGTTTGAGGAGTATCTAGCCCACTTTAGCTATTTATATAATTTTTTAAAATCATACGTGAAGCCCCACAAGTCCATCTTACACATCCTGAGCATTTGGAGAATATATGTCCAATTTTGCCCAACATTCCCAGCCTTAGAGAAGGTTGGATTGCACAGCTTGATAACCAAACAGTTAAGAGAAGGCACATGTGTGCTCACTTTTGTGCAAACTCTTATGTGCACTAATCCCAGGAAGTGGGCACTACCTACTTTTTACCTTCACTAGACCCTGGGCTATGTGATTGTCCTGCTGTTCTCCGAAGCAGACTGTTGTAGTATCCAGAGCACCAGGATGTAGTGCAGGCTTTAGGCAGGCTTTTTTGCATTTGGAGGTATGTCCACCCTATGGATTTATGTCCTCATATATCTGCAGCAGTACAAACATACAGATAGATGTTCTGCACTGGTGGTTTAGTTTTTATTGCCTCACACAGATTTACGTCAAAAAATTCCCAATTTAGATCAACACAGAGAGTCTGTGTTCTAGATTTGCATTTTTGAGCTGCTTTCTTGGCATGAGAATCCCTTGGGATTTTGATTTACAGTGAGAAATTCCTGATACAAAGTGTAGGATTTTTGACATAAAAAGCAATTATTGCATTCCAGTTACGACTCTAGAGGTGGGCCATGCTGCTTAAAGAAAAGCTGCCCTTCTTGCATATGGCAAATCAGCTAAGTGAGCAAAACCTCTATTCAAGTATCTGTCACTGTGTCAAACTGGTAATTTGGTTATTTGACCATTTCCCTGGGTGTTTGAGAAGAGCTAAGCAGGAGCCGTGGTTGCGAGACAAGGCAGATGGCATCATAAATACATAATGGAAATGAAGCCAAGCTCCAAGACGGGAGGGTTTGGGGGTGGATGGTAATGGTCTGTCTCGATCGAAACCCCTGGAGAGCTGCAGAGCCCTCAGTGCAGCCCTGAGGAGAGGGTATTCCCAAGCTCCCACCTTCTTCCCGGCAGCTCGAGGCACCATCCCGCAGCTGCGGAACAATGGCACAGATCTGCTTTCACGCCACAGCTGGGGACACACAGGCTGCTTGTGTGACAAGGAAATAATGAATTCCAATTCGCTTTCTCTTCTGGTGTAGGGTCAGAAGAGCAAAATTTCCTAGTCTGAAAAACAGAGGGAAGAGAGGAGAAGGGTTTAATTGCTTATTTGAATAAATTACCTCAATGTTTAAATTTTTTAACTCCATGAGAACTTTGATATGAAATGTTATTTTCAAGTAAGAGCTGGAAAAGGAGATCAGTCAGCCAAAACTCAACATTTCACGCTCTGTTAAATTTCACCTCTCTGCTGTTTTTCGTCTGCCTTTTTGAAGAGGATTTAGCTCTCAAAGATCTTGCTCCTTCGTGCCCACCAGCTGGCAGGAGGTGAGGCAGGAAATGCCCGTTTGCCTGTGCCTCCTTGGCACAGTTCTTCTCACCTCCCTTCCTCCCTCAAAACAAGAGCTATTTTTATGGCACTGACAAAACAGGATGGTGGAGCAGTTAGACAGAAACCAGTTCTAAAGCTCCCAACAGACGCTGTCTGTGAGACACTTGGCACGTGTGGAGGTCATGTTTCTTTTCATTTTTTTTCCCATTTCTTTTTTCCTCTGTTCTTTTCTTTTTTGTCATTTTGCTGCCTTTTTTTTTTTTTCATTCCTTGCTTTTTAGTAAGCAGTTTCCATGGAGAACCCCACTGAATGCAATGTTTATTATGCCCAGAAGCTCTGAGATGGGGTGTCTGTCCCACCTGTGCTTGTAGCACTATCAGGTGGTTTCCCAGATCATTCCTAAGTGCAGTGTAGGGGCACTGTAGGGAACAGCAGATTGAAATCTTGAGCTGGGCAGGTTAGAGAGCAGGAAATACCATGGCATACAAAGCCCAGCAGTGGGGAGAGGAGCTGCTCCCAAGGGCGTTTCATCAAATGGGTCAAGGGTTCAGGACATGCAGCTTCTCCAAATGCGGCAGCACTAACCCACAGTGCAGCAGAGGAAGCCATTTGAGCTGTAGCTGCTCCAGTCAATTGGCCTTTTGCCTCACGGAACCTGGGATCCCAATAAAACCCGGTCATGGTCGGGTCCCCCGCTGGGTGATGTTTGCAGCTGCTGGTGACCAATGTGTGATTTACCAGCGTGGAATCAGCCGTGACCTCTTTATTCCTCAGCTGATAAACTCAATAAGCTCCATGTGTTTGGTCGAATCCTCCATGTGTGTTCTGCTCTTTGGGCCAGACCCTGGACAGGGAAGTGGGGGCTGGATCAAATACCAGTGACAGATCTCCCCTGTCCACAGGGTGGTCACAAGTACTTGTGTGCTTTAAAATCTGTGTGAGATCAGTGTGCCCTGCAGTGGGAACTGTCTGCAATGCATCTTGAAAGTGGAAAATGCAGGCTTTTGCCTTACTTTATGACTCAAGAAGTGTGAATCAGCTAATTAACTAATGAAAAACTGAAATTTTGCATGGCATTTTAAGATGAAAAGTGTTGCAAATACTTGTGCATTTCGTACTAATTCAGTGGTAGCATTGCTGCATGTGAATGAGCCATTGGGGGCACCTTTGAACTCTTCTGTTCACAAATTTTGGACATTCATCTGTTCATTAACTGGGCAAATCCTGGTGGCTTCAGCAGGGGCAGAGTTTGCCTGAGAAAGTTAATTTAGGTGCTTGGTGAAGACACACTTGAACAGGCAGATTTTGTTTTCATATGTCACAAAGAACTTGTCTCGGTTTTTATAAATTATTGGCTCTTTGTTTGGTTTTGGATAAATTAAATGATTATCTGAATGTATTGGGTTTTGGGTTATTTTCTTTTTTAATCTCAGTTTTCCGTTAAGGGCAAACTTTTCCTGAAGTCTCACTGGTTCACCCAGAAGAGCTTTGCCTGTATTGATAGAACCCCAGCTGGAAGGGAGGCAGGTGCTGGGATGTGGTGGTGTAGAGCAGCCGGAGCTTTGGGGAGATGGGGCTGGGAGCGCTCTTCAGGCTCTTGGTGCTGCATATTATCAGATCCTGCTCTCAGCCTGATGTATTTTGTTCAAAGTAGAAAGAACTGTGTAAATGAGTGCTTAGAATGACTCTATGAGACATACTGAATTTTATGCTGCAGCTGAAGAAACTTATCCTTAATTGAAGCTGTGGGCAAGTGTATGTCATTTTTGATTTAACATTTTCCCTCACCCCTGCACCCCCCACCCCAACCAAAATCCTTCGTGGAGTCAGATTGTTGCTGTAGCTTTGTGAACCCCTCTCTTCTAATGTTTAATCAAGTGCTGAAAAGAGACATTTAAAGACTATTTAAAATGTGGAAAAATTGCTTCCCAATATTTTTGACAGAGAGAGACTGAGAACACACAGCATTGAATCATCAGGAAAATTGAAGATTTCCCCTGAACAACATTGGGATTTTACAGCAGAGGACTTGAAAGACCTTGGAGAAATTGGACGAGGCGCTTATGGTTCTGTCAACAAAATGGTCCACAAACCAAGTGGGCAAATTATGGCAGTTAAAGTAGGTGATGCCCATCCTTACATTTATACTTCAGTCCGTTGGGATGCAGTGTGATGGAGAATTAAGGTTCTTCCATCTAGCACCCATCTACTGCTCTGTTCTATTTATTTCTGGTGTAAAGGCTGCTGTTTGCTGAAAATGCAGTGTATAATGGGCATGTTTTCAGGTGATTTGTGAAGTTCTTATAATTGCTGTGCCCTTTTCAAAATGTCTATCAGGAGCCTGCTGTTCTGAGGGGATCACACGTCTCTGGAGACTGATGATGGGGCACGGGCCTTTCACCTCTGGGTCACTGGTTCAGGTACAGCCTAGGCTGGTGGTAGGCACAACTTGACATCTCATAGCTTCTTGATGTCTTTTGTGAAATAAGGTAATGGCTTAAAATTAGCTGTTTATGTCAGCACGTGCCATGGTGTGGCCTCGACAGAAGGAGCTGGAATGGAGCGGATGTCTTCTAGGGAATGTTGTGCTCTTGCTGATGTATGATGGAGTGTCTGCTTTGTGCTTACCATGTCAGACTGTCCTGGAGGTGGAAAGTGTAGCAGGTTTCTTGACTGTCCACTTTCTACTTTATGCTACCCCAAAACTCACCTTCGAACCAGGAACAGCCTCCTCTCCCAGTTGGGCAGTAATCATCTGTATTGCCACAGCAGTGCTGCTCACTGGGCGTCTTTGAGGAGCTGCTTGTCCATGGAGGTGGGCAGCAGCTGTTCTCTCTCCCTCTGGTCCTTTCCTTTGCTCACTGCAGGTTGCTAATGACATCTGTTTTTTAACTCTGATATCAACTGTAAGTGCTCTCACGGCTCTCAGGAAAAAGCAGAAATGAGCTATGTAGGAGTCTGTTGCTGTCTTTTCCAACTCTCTGTCTTCTTGGGAATATTCCCTCATCCGATCTGGAAACATCTGCCCTGCTGGTCTCTCATGCCAGGTAGACATATCTCAGCCCCAGCTCCAGCTGCTCTGAAATAATTCATACCTGTCTCTAGTGTGTCAGGTTATTGGAGTAACATCCTTTGGTCTTCTCCAGTAAATACTGACTCCCTCACAGTGGTGGGATCACTGGTTAGGTCTCTTGAGTGTTTTGGATCACTATGCAGTGCTGTTCAACCTGGGTTTGATCCCCAGAAGTCTCCAGTGGAGCTAGAGGTTGCCTGTAGCTAAAGGCTGGTTTCTTTCAGTTGCCTTTGGTAGAAGTCATGGATGTAGTTTGCAGAGGACAGGCTGGAAAACACGCTGGTATAGTGCAGTGATTCCTGGACACCTCTGTCTTGTCAGACCCAGGGTGTGTGACCTGGGTACCTGTAGTTCTGCTAAGGGTGGCCGTGGGCGTGAAGGGGACACACCCCCAGAGCTGAGTGGCTGTTTCCCGGAGCTCTGCGGTGGCTACAGCCGTGCGGAGAAGGGCACTTCACTTTGTTGGATTAGCTTGTGTCGTGGGGAAGATGTGTCTGCTGGCATAGGGGTTGTCTTCTTCCACACTGTTTGCACAAGGGCTTTTCAGCACCCTGGGTGAATCTTGTCAGTGTCGAGGGCCCATGGTGCGGGTGCAGCCGTGTGGGAGGCAGAAGGTACCAGTTCCGTGTCCTTGAAGCACGCGGCTGGAGTGGCGTGGCTCAGCATGTTGAGCTGGCTTTCCCAAGGGACTGTTCTGAGCCTCAGGGGCGTTCTGGGCTTGGGGGCTCACTTTTAAACAAGTAAATTTGATTTGTTTACAGTGACTAAACTGTGAAATGTTAAAGTTGTGGGCTGAGCTTGTGCCACCTTTTCTCTGACCCTATTTCTTTTGGGTGGACATGGCTAGGCCTGCTGGGCAAGAAAGGTTGAAGGGTTTGGGCAACAGCATCATTTCTAAAACGGTAGTGGTAAGTGACTGTTCTGTTTGTCCCAGTGGGGAGAAAACGTGAAATTGAGCAAAGGAAGATCTGTGGGAGGAACAGTCAGTGAGGTCTCCAAGGCAGCAGCAGCAGCAATTCCCCAGACCGGATGGTGCAGTTCTTTGAGATGAGGTTTGAGGATGGGGCTAAGCTTGGACTAGTGACTAGTTCATCCCACACTCCTCAGACTTTCCTTTCTCAGCCTCCTGATGCTTTTGGGGCAGCCATGGTTGTGCATTAATCTTCGTGCTCATCCTCTGTCTTCATCTGTCCATGCTGGGGACTGTTGCCCTCCTGCTCTCTCTTTCTCTCAAGCTGTGTGGTCTCTTCACTGTGGAACTGTTGCCTTCAGCCGTGTGTTCTCCTTCAGCATAAAGCTCTTCTGTAGAGAAGTTTGAGAAGGGAAATTGTATTTAGTGAAAATGTGTCAGTTTAGTGAGGTCTTGGCAATGATCTCCGTGACACCTGCAGTTCTGTGGTGTGGCACCGTGCTGGGGGCAGGTGACAGGAACCCTTCACAGTTGGATTGTGAAGCCAGTGTCTGGTTGTTTGGTTGGGCTGCTGTCCCTCCTGTGCTTGAGCAGTGCAGCAGGCCAAGCATCCTTGGAAGGATATTTAGCATAAGGAAACAGTTTTATGGAAGCTGCAAGCCAAAAGTTTGCTGTTCTGCTCACTAGATGCAGAGAAGATTAATACAGGGACCTGCCCCAGCTGCTTCTCCACCACTCCCCAAATTTCCACTACCGTTGCTGCAAATTCCCAGCACAGTCAGGAAATTCCTATCCCACTTGTGGAAGGGCCATGTCCTGCTTGCAGCTACCATGACCAGGCTTGTCTCACCCCATTCTACCATAGGGAGACTCAAATCCTCCTTGTTCTGCAAGTGTGCAGCTTGAAATATTGCTCATTTCCCCCTTGCTGGAGTCTTCCTCTGGCTGAAAGCAGCTCTTGCTGTGCCAGGCCAGCTGGGCACCTCTGGACACTCATCTTTGCTCCCCTCAGGCCCCCAGAGGTGTGGCTGCCACATATCTTCAAACCCTGTTCCCAGCTCCTTTCTCTGTTTTTTGTAGCCTGTCCTGCCTTTGCCCAAGGAACAGTTCCTTGAAGCTTTCCAGGTTTTCCCCTGCTTGGTGCATGTGGCTCCTGTGCCCCCCCGGCTCCCCCAGCACAGCCTTTTTTTGCTGCACATCCAGTTTTTCTTACCACTGAAGGAAAATAATTCCTGAGGGCTGAAATATCACCACAGTAACTTGAGATCTGCAGGTGGAGACAGCATTTTCTTTCATTTTTCCCTGTAATGCCTTTTGGTCTATCAGCCCATAGGTCCTGGCAGATGCAATCCTGGCACCTTTAATGAGTCTCCTGGCATGGGCTGGGCTGCCAGGTGCTGGGTGAGTCAGAAGGCTTTTCATCTTCGCTCCAGCATCAGTAGCAAAGGAAGAAAATGAGCCTGAAATGGGCCTTGTTGTGTTGCTGGCTAAAACCACTGCAGCAAAGCTTCAGCTGGTGGAGCATAGCTGGGTTGATGAGATCTTGGTGAGTCCTGCTGCTCCTCCTGCTCCTTTAGCCGTGGTCATTCTCTGTGAATACTTGTTTCAATGACAAAAAGACATTCTGTACCTCTTTGGGAATAGGCTGAAGGCTGGAGTGGGCTGCAGGAGCAGGGGCCTGGTACTCCTGTTGCTGCCACCTGCAATTGTTTGTGCACCCCTTATGCTTTCTGCCACAGAGGGCCTCTTCCTGGAGCTATCAGGAGGAGGGGGAAAAGATGAAGGAAAGAGGGATCCAGCTCAAGAGTGTTTGTGTTCAAACCTTTCTCATTTTTGCCCCTGGAAAATGTTGCATTATGTTTCCCTAATCTTCCAAATTTTTTTTTTTTTCCCCAAATAAAAACCAATCCTTTCATTCTTTAGGTCCCTTCCTTTCAGATCTTCCTGGAGATGCACCTTTTTGCTCTGGTCGACTGCTGTCACAGTCTTCCTGTCACTGAAAATACCCTTTTCATTTTCTTGAGGATTTATTGGCATATGAGATCAAGACTTCCCCAGGTGGAAAAGAGAGCAACCAAATTTTGTCCAATGCCAGATCTGGCTATACAAACTAATAATCGCAAGGCCAGTTTGTGTGCTGAATCCTCACCTTGTCAGGTTTCTCTTCCTGGCTCCTCATTTTCCTTGGAGAAGCCTCTTTTCCTGGCTGGTGTGTGCCTCCTGCACCAGCTCTTTGTGATCTTACCTTATCAGGCTTCCAGTTCTACCCACTATCCTTTGATTTTGCTTCTGGTTTCTTGTTTCTGTGTCAGTCTGGTTTTTCCCAGTCTGTGGCAGTCTGTAAGTGACTTGTGAGTGTTGTCCTGGGCTTCTCCACTGTGCAGAGAGCCCTGGTTCCTCCTCAGGATCTGCTCCAATGCTGTTGTTCCTGGTTTTGTCTGAGAGGCTCCACAGTATGTGCAATTCTCCAGCCCTTTTTGTATTTGCCCTCCAGCATCACCACATGATGTTGTCCCAGCTGCTCCAGGGACTGTGCCTCTTCTTCCATGAGAAGAAATTAGAGGCATGTAGAGAAGCCTCTCATTCATTTATTTGGATGAAATGTTTTCTTGGGAAACTCACCCAGCTGCTGAGTCCTGAGGTCCTGAGGTTTCCTTCTGGCCCTGGTGATAGTTTACACAAAAAGGATGCTTTAAAAGATCCCTGGAATATAAATTTTTTAAAAAGCCATAGCCCAGACTGGAATGAAAGGTGGGGAGCATTCTTCCAGTTAGAGCAGGATGCTCTGCTTTCAACTGAAATACTGTACATGGTGTGGGTTTTGTTAGCCAGAGCACGTCACAGTGCCTCTGGAAGGATGGGAAAGCTGCTTGTTTGAAAAGTTCATAAAATAAATAAGCACATATTTAAAATAGTCAGCCTTTGATGTGTTGGGTGGCTCCTGTGCAGGTCAGGAGCCTAAACACAGCAGTGGTGTCCGAGTATCTGGGGTTCCTGGCAGTGATGTCTGAGCCTCAGGCTCAGGCAGGAGATCTTCACCTCCTGCTCCTCAGCTCTTCTGCCCTGCAGCAGGGGCCTCCTTGCACATCTGGGGTTCTCTGTCAGCAGCTTCTGCCAGTTTTGTTTCAACCAGTTCATCGGGATGAGAAATACATCACCAAGAGACGAATGGAGTGGTTTGTGCTTTGGTTGACCTTCAAGCTTCTTATCACGGCCCCATGGAAGCATCTTGCACTTCCTTTTAATTCAATTATTTTTCTGTCAGAAATGGTTATCAGCTGGGAGAGTGACCCAGCTGGGGGGAGAAGGTGTTTCTGTCCACAGTGTTCAGTTTTCCCCGAGCCCAACCAAAAGTGATTTTCAGCTGTCGGCCAGAATTTTCTGTATCTTCCAAAATCCTCAGCCTGGCTGATTTAGTCCCACTCTGCAGTATTGCCTAGTCCAACCTCCAGTTACAGTCAGTGTCCTCAGCCATTGTTGTTGGTTTCCTGTTTTCTCTTTAGTTTAAAAATACGTTTGACATGTTCTACTTCTGCTCTAAACTTGTCCTAAGGAAATCAGAAGCATTTTCAAGGTCAGTTGGGTAATCAGAGGTGTCAAACCCATAAAAGATCCCTGTTCTTCCTGGAGAAGCGAGTAAGCCATGGAGCTGTTTCTTGTTCAGAGCACAGTGTCTTGTACATTATTTCCCCCGTAGCCACTGCTTCTTCTTCCATCCACAGCTTTAAACCACAACTACTGTCTAACTTTCTCAGGTTTCTCAATGGCAGTCTCACAGCTGAAGGAGGTGACTAAGTATCGAATACCCCTTAGAGCAGAAATTCAACATTTGTTTATACCTCCATGATTCCTCCATCCTTCCCTGGATGGATGCCTGATAGCCCATGAAGGCCCATCAGAATGATACATTATTATAGTTAACTCTGTCCAGGGGCAAATTTCTGTCCTTCCCATGTCCATATGACTTCTGAAGAAAAGTGTTGGAGTTTCATTGCCAAGCCATCATTGTAATTCTTCACACAGTTGAGTTCCTTCTCCCAAACTGATACCTTCAGAATTTTCTGTTTCAGTCATCTGTTCAGGTCTGCTGGCTGAGAGTTGGGGAAACCAGTGCTCCCAGCGGGGTAGCTGGGGAGGGAGTGGATGAGTAAGGGCTGGAAAGGAATGGTGAGAGAGAGTTAGTGCCTCATCACAGGAGATGGGAAACCAGTTGCAAGCTACTTCAGTCAGCAGTAAATGTGTTTCAGATGGGGAGATAGATGCTCCCATCCTCAGCAGTGACTGGGCAAACCCTCCTTTTCTTTCTAGTTTCTTGTCCCAAATCCCTGCCATCCTGCGGAGGCACCACTTCTCCTGTGGCACCGCCAGGCACTGCTGAGCTGAGCTTTCTGCTGAGGACACAGGTGAACCCTGTGCTCAGGGCAGTGCTGGGTTGACTCATAGCTCAAGGAGCTGAGTTTCAGTTTGGTGCTTACAGGTTTTGGGTTTTTTTGTTTGTTTGTGTTTTTGTTTTGTTTTTTGGTGGTGTTTTTTTGTTTGTTTGTTTTGTTTTGGGGTTTTTTTTTTACAACCAGTCACTTCACAATGCACCTGAATCTTTCTGTGTGCATATTGGGCTGGATGATGTCTCTTCTGTTTTTGGGTCCAGTTTCTGGAATCTGCCTGGGTTTAGGTTTCAGAGTGGCACAATCCACAGCACAGATTGTGCTTTTGCTGTTGGTGCTGCTCAGAGCATGGCTTCAGAGCTCTTCTTCCTGGTGTTGGAAGGCTTTGTCCTAACCTGTGTTTGAATTAAAAGAGCTGGAGAATTTTCTCCTAGAGGATTTGTTACAGTTTAAATTGGAAGCCAACAAGGAATTGTTAAGAAGGAGACTGCATAAGCTTCTACTACAAATCCCTTTTTCCATTCATGGCTTGTTTGGCCATGGGGTCACTTGTCAGTGACTTACCAGTGACTGCCTGCAGGAGAGTGGCTGGGCTGAGAGCTGTAAGCCCCGAAGTGAAGTCGGCCCCTGTCATCCCTGTCTGAAATGCTGCCTTCAAGCAGCTGCCTCGCCTTGTGTCTTCCTTCCCTGCCATGTCCCGTGTCCTTAGGAGGGTGTGTCTGTGGGAGCTGCTGCAGTGCTTTGCACTATGCCTCGGATTTAGGTAGCAGGTTGTATCATGGCTCACGTGCTATTTGGATAGTGACTGCTGTTGACTTTACTCACCTTCCCAGTTCTGCTGGTGAACTGGGAGTGCTGGGCTGCAGCAGGCTCCCTGGCACACTCCAGCTAAACAGAGCCACCTTGTCTAGCCTGGGCTGACCCTATCTGTGTGCTGTACTGCATGCTGCTCCTCAGAGTTCTCCCCTTCTCTTGACTTTGCCAGTCTCCAGCACTGTTGTGTGAGACCTCCCAATTTTGTATGAGTCCTTCCTTTCACTCCCTGAAGCAGTTTTTGTTGGAGTGTCCACACTGGCTTCTCAAGCTGTCCTTTGGCTCCTGTGTCTGCCTGGACTTCTGCCCTGTAGCCGACCCACTGTCTGTGCTCTGGATCCTCTGCCAGCCGTTTCTTGCTGGGGAGCTTGTGTTTGGAAGAGGAGTGTTTGGGTTCAGTGTTGTTCTGGAGCGCCACTAAAATTGCCTCCACCATACGGCATATATTTCGCATGGTTTCCAGAGCTGGAGGAGTAACAGCAGAGCAGGAATGTCAGAGGTGGGAGGAGATGCTTTCAGGAGAAGCTGTGGACTTTGAGGAGGATTCTATGGGGTTGGCTGTGACAAGATTGTGCAGGCACAAGGGGAATGCAGAGCAGGGCTGGGGCAATGCTCAGATAACCAAAAGGGAGGATTTTTGGAGACAGACATGGAGTGGGCACAGAAGGAGGATACAAGTTACAATATGGGGAAAAGCTCCTTTTGGTTCATCACCAGAGGTGACCTTTTCAGTGTGGGTCATGTCTCAGTGAGAGACTGAACTATTGGGTCTCACCACGGTGGCTTTGGCATCCATCACCTTCCGTGGATGTCAGAGCAGTGGCATTTCCATTTCACACAGTGCTGCTGGTGCGTCACCTGGAGAGAGACGTTCACTTTGCTCGGCCTTTAGCCTCTCAGGGGGATTGCAGAGCCTTGTATGGTTAGGGCACAAGAGCAGGAAATAGGCAGTGACTGTCTAAACTTGTGTGCAACAGACCTGAACCAGTGACCTGGAGGTGAAGTGTTTTAGTTCCGTTCCTGGCCCGTTGAGCTGCTTCTTGCTCTGTTGGTGACACAGAACCCCACCTGCTCAGCACATCACGGGTATTACGGACTGTGGGTGCTGGACAAGTCTCCTGACAGGTCCCCAAGAACTCTAGAATTCACAGGGTGGGAAAAGGGCAGTATGAACATAGCATTTACTGGTCTAGGCCAAACTAGAGGTACTAGAACATTAAGAACAAGTGGTTAAATACCAAAATACCAGGATACACTACAGGTAAGGAAAATTACTGTCCTTTTTTTGTATGGGTCATCACAAAATAAGTCCTAAAGTACATAATCGTGCACTGCTTCACATGTGGTGCCATATGAATGGCCAGCCTTGAAAGTACTTTCATACACCTGGCCTGTGCTGGCTGATGTGTGGTCCTGATGCCACCAGCAGTGTCCCGTGGGGCCACAGTATTGGTGAAATGGGTGCTAGTATCTTGCAGATTTTTTCCACAAGCTTGAATAATTTTTCTTTCTTGGATAGCCATGTAGTTTTTGTCCCTGAGGAAGGTCCTGGCTACCTCTGTTGCTTTGGACTTCTTGACAGATTCTTTTTCTTGGGTTTTTAAATGTTTTTCAACATGAGTCACAGCTTCAGGATCACGATTTCCTCACTTGTGATTCAGGCAATGTATTAATTAGTGCAAGATGTTAAATATATCTGTAAAGTCACACAAAAAACTGTGGATGGTCATCTGCATCCTTCATTTAACCAGTTTCATGTTTGAAAATGTAGTTTTCTGTTTTCAAATGTTCATTGTTCTTTCAAGCCCAAATGAGACTTTTCATAATATACAGTGTATATATAAAGTACGGTGTGTGTATACATATATATCTCTGTATACACATAGGGTGTATATATATCTATAAAGTGTCTTTTATACAGTGTTGATGTTCTCTAGGACAGTACTAGGTAAAAGATTGTTAGTTTTATGAGAAGAGCTTGCAGGACTGCTGCCCATCATTAAGATTACCAGAGAAATATGTTCCCTGGGTTATGCGACAGTCCCTTCTTCCCAGCCATGGTGGAGGCTGTGGAAGGAGCCTTTTTGGCTTCTGTGCTTAGAAATTTTAAACATAATGTTCCTTGCTTAAATTTCAAGCCAGTCTTCAAGCCCCATCCAACGTGGCTAAGAACTGTGTGGGAATTTGTTTTGCAATGTAAGCCTGGATGTTGTGTTTTGCTGTAGTTTTCAATGAAATTTCAGCTCTTTAATTTCTTTCTGACATTTCATCTGAAAATTTGATGCTTATGTGAGGACTGAGAGTTTTATAGTCTGATTAAACAGCTTTAGAAGTGTTAGAAGTTATATTTCTTATTTGAGAACACTGCTTGAGTCTCTAGAGTGTTTTTGAGCATGCCTGGGGCACTACCTGCTCTGCTTGGGTTTGGGGTCCCAGTCACGTGTCTGCATCAGCAGGGCTGAGGATACAGTAATGGCATGTAAGTGATAAAGTCTCTGCCACTCTTCCTCTTTCAGAGAATTCGGTCGACAGTGGATGAAAAGGAACAGAAGCAGCTTCTGATGGACCTTGATGTAGTGATGCGAAGCAGTGACTGCCCATATATTGTTCAGTTTTATGGCGCGCTCTTCAGAGAGGTGGGCACCCCAAATTTGCTTCATTTGTAGCAGAGTTTGGATTTTACCTTGTTTTTTCCCTTTGTGATTTCAAACTCGTGCTAAGGAGGAGAAAATTGATTCATGTTAGGTTTCTTGGTTCTCCACTTTTACTCAGCGGTATTTAGCCAGGAGACCCAGGTGTCTGGCCACTGCTGAGCAAGCATTTGGTCCCTTTGCAGCAGGAGTTTTGAAGATGAATGCTGAAACCTGATTGCTGCTTCTCCTTCCTACTGTAGCTCTTCTGCAGGCTTGGATTATCCCTACTCCTGTAATTGCTGTATTGTTGAAACTGCCACAGTATAGGGGGACAGACGTAGAGCCCCTGCCTGTTTTCCACTACTTCAGCACAAATCCAGTACCTCTGCTCAAGGGAAGAAGGAAAATAGAGACCTGAGGGCTGCAGGTGGCCTTTGGGGATTGTCAGGCATAGCAGCCTGTGCAGAATCTTGTGGTGTTTTACTGGGGAACTTTTAGAGAGAGGTCAGTGTTGTAGGTAAAGCCCAAAACTGTCTGAACATTCAATTCCTGCTTTTAGAGAGTCTGCCTCTATAATTTTGCCAGGTCACTCCTCTGGCTTTACGTCTCATTCTGTAAAATAAGCATAATAATCCTTCCTTTTCCCATACTCTGCTTTTTCTGATCTTTTTGAACACAGAGCCATTTTGGGCCCGTAGGAATTGTCCATGTTCACACAGTACAAGCTCCTACCACGTGTGGAGCCTCAGCTTGGCAGGAAATTTCCAGCTTTGCTGAGATACAGGTGACAAGGCTGTCAGCTGGTGTGAGGAAAGGTCTGTGGACAAAACAGTGTCTTGCCAGATGCTGATGAGCAGCATGCTCAGAGCTGTGCAAGCCTGTCATCTCCCTTCATCTTTGGGCACATCACAGGATGTAAACGTAAATACATAAACAATATAAAAACTTACCTTAATCAGCACGCAGATGTCAGCTTGGCTGCACTCTTTGTCTTGTCCAAAAATCCCATCATCCTGCAGCCAGGCAGGGCTCCCAGGGCACCTTGTACGCTCTGTCTGGGAAGGGTTTCACTGGCCTTGCTCTTGTTGGAGTGAAATCCCCTTTTCCCCCCTTCAGCATAAGTGGTGTTTGCTTTGGAGATGGAAGCAGCCTTCCCCTCTCCTTGGTCCCTCACTGCCTAGGTGATGTTCCAAGTCACATAACCTCCAGGGTACACAGGGCGAGCTGGGAGGCTCCCATAAAGTTTTCTGTCTTGTCCCATTAATTACTTATTCCAATATTAAGTGGAACTGTAATCTTTTGAAGATAGGAAAGCAGGAAAGCATGACAGCAGAGAAGCACAGAAAGGAGAAAAAAAAAGGAATTTCACCAGGCTGTTTGGATCTGTCTAACCCCCCCAGTCTGCTTATGGGATCTGTTCTCAAATAACTGTGAAAGATCCAGCTCACTGCTGCACCATCCTCTGGGGTGTCAGAGCTCATGGGACATTGCTAAAGACCGAAACTCTCTCAGGAAATCTGCAGCAAACTATATAAAACAAAGCTCTTTGTTCCAGCATTTCAAGGTGAAAAGTAAGGAAATTCTTTTGGGATTACCTACTCTGAGCTGGGATTCAGGCTCTCTGGGTATGGATGGAGTGACCAATGAGAAGTCTTTGCCTGCTCCTAAAAGGTGAAAGGCTTCCATGTGAGCCTCTTTACAGGAGTTTAACACGCTGAATAGGCGGCTTGTGCAGTCAGAGGGTTGGCAGGATCCAAGCAGCTCCAGGAGAAGCAGCAGGGCAGCTGGCACGGAGGGAAGGCAGGCAGCCTTCCACAACAGTGAGTGTTTAATGTGGAGGCATTGCTAAGCTCAGGGATCCTAACAGTTTGGGAATACTAAACCAAACTGGACAAAATTATGCAAGGTTTTACCTTGTAGCCGGGACGAGTGTCCTTGCAGTCAGGGGAGTAGCTGTGAACACAAGTTCCTGTGGCAGCCTCCGTGAATACCAGAAGTTTGATTTGGAAAGGCAAAAAGTACTACACATATATTTCTCCCTGTAGTTTTATTTCGTGTTGCTTGTTCCACATTTTGTGATAGGGAAAGTTTTCTCTGAGTCCTGCTTGTCTCTCAGCAAGCAGCACCTGAACCCGTATCGTTTGCTGCCTGTTCTTCAGTGAGAAGGGACTTTTCTGTTACTGTTTGTGCATGTGATGGAACGTGTAACAGTCCAAAAACCACAAGTTCATTTCCAGGTACAGGATTTTGAGCTCATTGGCACCCACTAGATGAGATTAAATTGCCTGTTCAATGAAACAAGAACAAAGCTGAAAAGTGTTTCAGTCTGTGCATGGAATCGGGGGCTTCAGAGCACCATGCCCAGGACATGGTTGGCTTTGGGGCTGCAAGCACGTGTTACCAGCTCATGTCCAATTTACCTGTATCTCCCAGCCCTGCTCCTCAGGGCTGCTCTCAATCCAATCATCATTTATACTGGTGAGTGACCTGACCCAAGTGCAGGATCTTACACTTGTTGAACTTTGTGGAGTTCCTGCTGGCCTCAGGAGACCAGCTGGTTTTTCCATACTGCACCCAAGAGAGCCCAGGGTCCTGCTAGTGCACACAGAACTGTCCCCATCAGCCATCAGAGGTCTGAAGAGAATATGGCTACACGTGCTCATGTGTTTCCCTCGAGGCTGTACTTCCTAGATGGGGGAAGAAAAAAAGATGATTGACAGGGGTTCTGCAAACATTTCATTTGAGTCTCTCTTTGTGAGAAAAGAGGAGCTGTGGGCTGAGCCCACAGGGCTGCACTGGGACCCCCAAGAGTTTGGCCCTGAGCTGTTTTAAGAGGTTTTTAGGTCTGAGAAAAAAAATGGTCTTCTTGCATGTCTGCTTCAACTTTACAGCTTCTCTGGTTTGGAACAGTACCTGTAAGGCTGGGAAGGTTTGGGTAGTTACCATGACCACACTAGCAGCTCTTCAAAGTACCTGTTGTGGTGGTGTTTCTTCGTAAGAGGGGAAGAGGAAAGAAGCCTTATCTGACTTGGAATCTCAGGAGTGACTCCTACACGGTGTGAATGTAGCTGAGCCAAATTTAAACCAACAAGTTCAATACTTGATAAAATTATTCAATGAAAAATTCATTGCAAGTTGCAGAACATGCCTAGGAAGCTCGGTAAATCAGCCCATGGGGAACTTCTGCTGACAGGAGAGAAGAGCTGGGATGGATGTGTTGGTAGCACCGTGCTGGGCTGGTGTGAATATAGCCTGACATAGCCTTGCTCAGTTGTTTGATCTCTTTGCTGCTGATGCATCTCACCCTGTTTCTATGGAAATCCTTGACTGTGTTGCCATCCCTCAGGACATCTGTCCCTGTGATCAGTCCCTGGTCCGTAGGAAAAGTGTCCCGTGTGCCATGTAAGGATATATGATGGTGACATCTGTCAGTCTCTCACACTTGTGTAGCTGCAGCTTGCATAAAGAGCTGGCTACCCCTCGTCTGCAGTGAGCAGATGTGATAAACCTTCAGCATTTGTATCCTAGAGTGGTGGGTGTTGGAAGGGACCTCTGAGGTCACCTCTTCCAACCCCCATGATCAGGTGGGGCCACTTGACCAAGGTTGTGTCCACATAGCTTTTGAATATCTCCAGGGATAGAGTCTCCACAGTCTCCTGGGGCAGCCTGTGCCAGTGATTAATCCCCCTCACAAAAAGGGTTTCCTCATGTTCAGAGGGCATCTCCTGTGTGTCAGGTTATGCCGTGGTTGTGTTGCTCAGCACCAGAGAAGAGCCTGGCTCCATCCCCTGTGCAGCTTCCCCTCAGACTGATGAGATTCCCCTGAACCTTCTCGAGGCTGAACAGTCCTGGCTTTATCAGCCTTCCTCATGGGAAAGATGCTCCTGTTCCTCAGTCATCTTAGTGGCCCTTTGCTGGAGTCTCTTTGTACTCGGGAGCCCAGCACTGGTCACAGCACTCCAGGTGTGGCCTCACCACTGCTGGATCCAGGGGAAGGATCACTTCCCTCCACCTGCTGGTGATGCTGTGCCTGATGCTGTGATCCTTCAGCCCAGCAAAGATGCAGTTTTGGCTCATGTTCAGCTTAGTGTCCACCTGGACCCACAGGTTTTTCCCAGCCAGCTGCACTCCAGATGGGTGACATCTCTGTGACACCTGCTCCCTTGTCGATTGGATTTCTCTGCACTGAGCAGCTGAATTATCTCTGTTGCTTGTGCAGCAGTTTTTGTGTCTGTCCTGGGCAGGGATATTTTGAATTAAATGCACAGGGTGTTCCTGAACGTTTTTTGGAATGTCTACAAGATGTGCATTAGCATCTGGTAATCTAATACCACAGTATTGGCAGAGTAGCTCTAGCAGGAAGAGTAAATTAAAAAGAAATTAAAGAGAAAATTTTGTCATTTTTTGATCGGAAATCAACCTGACTTAAGAGCAAAATTAGAAGTGAAACTTTCATTAGAGTGGTTTTGTCCTCACAGTTAACAGTGGAGTAGGGCTTGCCTGTGCACATCAGCATTTCCTGGTATTTGGTATTTGGTCAGGAAGGGGGATGAGTGCCCATTGCCCAGCCAGTCTTCCTTTTTTTTCCCATTAAAATCCACCAGTTTGCCAATGGGTAGGGCTCTCCAAGCCCCAGGAAGAGTTAGCCTGTAGAGTTTTGGATCTTGCCACCAGCCTTAAGGAAGCTGCATAGTGAAAAAGGCCTGTTACCTTTTCCAATGATCTTGCTGACATGAATTCATGTAAGTCAAGTTTTTACATTACCAGATCAATAGATGCCCCCATTCAGGAGTTCTGTATGGCACCTACTTCAGGAGACAATTAAACCAGGTCTTTGCTTGGGTGCTTTGGATCATAAAGGGGGCTTTTTAATTCTTAAAAATTACCACTGGATAGCAGTTTGTTGTACTTATTTGAGGTTTCAGTCCCATATCCATCCCAACCCCATGATGCAGAGTAGGAGTGAAGCCTTTGTTACGATAATGGCTCTGCTCAAGTGTTGTTCACTTGGTTTGTTTTGCTGTCCAAACACCAGCTGTTGTAACGTGGGTAATGGAAGCCACTCACAATACTGGTACAATTGGACATAAATACAAGACTGCAGGTGGTCACTGGTATTCTGGCTCTCTAGAATCAGTCCACTCCCCCACAGTCTCAGTAGAATAGCCCAGGAATACAGCCCTGTCTCAGTTTTTTTATAAAACTGATCAAAACAGAAGCAGTGTTTGAATGATCCTGTGGCCAGTAGAACCAGTCCATGAGAGCGGCTGCTGTCACTACAGACGGCTCGTAAAGCTCTGGTGGGATTCCACTCTCACTTGATTTATGCACATCACTGGCACTGGAGCCACGTTGCTTGCTCTAAGCCACTCTCCATCATATGGAAGTGCTTCATCTGCACTTTGCCTTTCTTGCTATTGCAGAAAAGAGAAATTTTCTACATGTATTGCCCAATTTCATTTCTGTAGTTTAAATCTAAACAGTTCTTAGCCAACTTCCTCCATAGCCCACCTACAGTCTCTAGCAGCCCAGGTTCACCTTTCTCCAGGTCTCCTGAACTGTGCTTGTCATGCCCTCGTCCTACTGGGCTGCTCTGGGCCTCTTTCATCATGATGTCTCTGCTTCCATGTCTGTCACAGCACTTTTCCCATCTTCTGCATTTTTAGGTGAAATGAAAGTTTTCTGGGCTCAGGCTTGTAGCAGCCCTTGAGTGGATGACATCAGCTCCTGCTCTGCCTTGAGCTGATGTGAAAAGCCTGATGCCAAATGAGCAGCGTAAACTGGAGCTGCCCACAGCTGTAAACCAAAGTCTTCTTCCCCAGCCAGACAGCCCACTGGCAGCTCAGCCCTTCCTAGGAAAGCAGCTCCCCTCTTCTTGGAAGGGAGAGGCTGTCCTTTGGAGTCAGCGTCCCTCCTTTGACAGGAGCTAGTGGTGGATTTGCTGTCACCAGAGCAGCAGCATATGTGACAGTGGTTGCACGTGGGATCCTTCCTGCAGTTTGCTGTCGGTGTTGCTGGAAAGGGCCTTGCATGTATGTGAGTAGTCCAAGGCCAAGCTGGGAGGCACTGCTACCTCTGCCCACACCAGCATATGGTGTTTGGCAGCACCTTTACTTGGCACCTCTGTTCCCCCGAACCCAAACTTTTGGACTGGAGCAACTTGGCAGGTGCAGTTCGTTGGTTTGTGTTTCACAGGAGGTCAGTCTGAGTGACAGAAAAGCCTTTTCTGGCCTTAAAACATGTGGCTCTCCAAGCTTTTCCACCAGCTAAATTTAACTGAAGAATTGCTCCTGACTCTCCTGAACTTGAGAGATTGAGGAGATTGTTTCACACCGTGGGCATTTGGGTGTGCAGGATGGAGCCGGGGCCTTTGCCACTACACCAAAATTCCTAGGGTTCTTAATTTTATTTCCATGTATTAACATAGAGTTGGGTTGGTTTGTGTTTTCTTTGATCAGGAAAAATCTACATTCAATAGGATAATGACTTGGGAAAGTTTCTCCTCTATTTGTTGCTTTTATCACAGGAGTGTGCAGTTTGTCCTGACCAGCATGTTGTCCCATGCCCTGAGCCAGATGTGAGCTGGGCAGGTAGATGCCTCTGCTGTGAGTAGAGTTGGAAGCAGATTTTTCATTGCTAAAACTATCGAGCTGAATTCCATCGTTTCTATCGAATGCATGTTGCTGTTAATGTATTTCGTTGGATTCAGCGGATCTCTGTATGCTCTGTGGATTTGTATTTCTCATTTTTAATCTCAGCAGTAACACAGATTCTTTTCTCTTTCCAGGGTGACTGTTGGATCTGTATGGAGCTCATGTCTACCTCGTTTGATAAGTTTTACAAATATGTATATAGTGTATTAGATGATGTTATTCCAGAAGAAATCTTAGGCAAAATCACTTTAGCTGTGAGTATTTTGTTAAACCTTTTTGTTGAAGATAATTGAAAAGTTCAGATCCTTGTTCAGGTCACCCTCCATGTGAAAAGGTGGTTGGTCTGTGGAGCAGAACTGCTGCTGCTGTTTGCACCACACTGGGAATGGTTCTTCAGGGTGCTTGTGACTTTTCTACAGTGTGTTGCATGGTGTAAAAGGAGGTGCTGGGGTCAGTAATCAGTTCATCAACAGACCCCAGGACCAGCATCCTGCT
>VYZQ01000952.1:12758-36476 GCA_013400655.1 Mystacornis crossleyi
TATTCAATAAACTACTGGGATACTCTCCATAAACAGCACTGTTGAAACATTGCCTTATTTTTTACATCTACAATTTTCTATCTATAAGAAAGAAATTAATCTCAAAATACTTGGAAAACAAGCAAGTGCCTGAAACAACCTATTTTGAAGTTTGAGTCCATTTAAAGGAAAGAATAGATAGATATAGATTATATATGGATAGATATATATAGGTTAGATATTTGTAGCACACTGCAGTTCACTTCTGTAAGCAGTAAAAGTGCACACCTACCACCAAGACGACCACAAATGCTGAGAGCAAAACTGTCCAAAATAATGAGAAGGCTTCATATTCTTTTCAATTTTCATTCTTTTTTATTATGAATGAGAAGCCCCCCCCAAAAAACCCCATACCACAAAACCAAAGAATTGGTTATCCCAAGGGCAGCCCCTCAGACCACACTGCAGAGCAGTTCCCTGCACCCCTACACCACTGAGGTGGAAGCTGGTACAGCAAAACTCTACTAGAAAGGCCAAGGGGGACATCCAGTTTGCACACATGCAACTCAGTAATAAATCTTACAGCAGAGTCTTTGAAGAAAGAGATGTATCCCAAATATATAAACAGGCTTCTGAACATCAGGGAAACAATTCTGGCTGACAAAGGAACCCACATGCAGCCAAGAGGAGAAGAGCCTTCATTTGTGACTGGCAACTGAGCTGGGCAATTTTCTATTTTCCCATTATGTCTCCTATTGAGACTCTCTATAGTTTACAGAAGGCTGAGGGAAGGAGACTCTGTGTTGACAAAAGAGCAAAAACCAAAGAAAAGGAGTTGTGATTTTTCCTGCTTGATGGCTGAGCAATCACCAGGACACCTTTCCCTTATTAAACAACAAAAGGGAAATGTGAATATGTAATGTTTGTTGGTATTTTCTGTGCTTGGCAAGGAGCACTTTGCTTCTGCAACTGTGATGTGAAGAATCTCTTCATGCTGGATGGCTTTAGTCTATGGGCACCCTGATGAGCACTAAGAAAGAATCACAGAAAGACCTGACATCAAATTGTCTGCCAACAACACCCTCACTCTACACTGGCATACAAAAAAGACGAAAACAAGGATATGTGTGAGCAGTATGGGTTTCTTTTTCTGTGCTTGGTATCAAGTAAATTGCTAATATGTTTGTGATATGAAAACATTTCACATGTACATCAGTGCTTCCAGGCACCCAGTCGAGACCATAGCAACAACAGATTTCACTGCATTGCTGCAGGAAAAGACTTTCCTCCTTTGCTTGCTCCAAGTCCTTTTTAAAGCAAAACCAGTGACCACTTATCTATACATCAGCATTCTCATCTTCTCTCCATGCACACCCTCAGCACACTTCAAAAATACAGCAGGACTTGCTTATTTGTGGCTACATCAGAGAGAGTAGGAGGTGCAAGATCCTTTTCTGTATTTACTAACAATTCAAACACTTTTTAATCTTTATTTCATACCCTTTTCATGTGCATTTTTCATCCTGTCATAATGCACAGCATTTTGTCTAAGTCACAGCACAGAATAATATAAAATAAATGTTCTGATGATGAGATGGTGAGGTAAAACCTGCTTGTCATAAAAAAACCTAGAGCATAAATATTATTACTTTTGTGCAATGCCTTACTTCTCTACAGCATTCCCTATCAGTTCTGCCAGGGGTGTGCACTCCGTGCCACCTTCACTGCACAAGCTCTAAATGATTTAACAGATAATTACTTATCACAACAGTGCTACAGAGATGTTCTCATGCATCCAGAGACAAAGCAGTCAAGAAAAAAACAAACTCAGTTATTGGTATGAGTTGTGCTGACTTGTGTTCAAGCTGACTTATGCAGGCTATTTACATTATTATTTAAAGGACTGGTATTTTTCTGTGAATTTTTGACTTTACATTCCATACACAGCAAACTGTACCATATTAAAAAAAACTTCTATTTAAGTCATCAATAAATACTTGTTTAATAAACAACATGAGGAACCTACAGAAATAAAATATAGTCACCTGTTAATCATATAATCAGAACATCGGTCATACTATTTTAATCAATATATTCTGTCCAATATTTAATAAATACAATTATGTCCCTAAATAAACAATTTAGCGCAAAGGTGTACTGTCAGTAAGACATATGTTCATTAAATTTATTTCTTAAATATTAAAAAAGTCAAAACACTAGAACTACAATAATCCTAAAACTGTGTTTTTTTTCCTCAGATGCAATTCATTTTCATTTACAGCCCTGCTTGCCCAGCCTAAACGGCACGTCATCATGCCATTCTGCAAATAGCATTGGAAAATACCCCAACATGCTTTAGGGTTTTTTTTTTCATGTTTTTAATTTTTTTTCTTTCAGTATTTTACTCTTAATATTTTGACACTTTCAAAATGTAGCACATAGACTCTTTGTCACACTGAGGATAAAGAATTTTGCATGTTTGTCTATTGAATAATCACAACAGCGTATATTTAAGCACAATAAGTCAAATATTTTAGAATTTAGCACAGAGCTCTTGTCCTCAGGCAGCCTAAGACAAAACTTGTGATAATCTTCCAGTAGCTGAGACATTATGACATTTACTGCACAAAGCACTTCTCTGCTTTCCTGAGTGTGTAAATGCCTGCCTCTCATGAACTCCAGGTCAAACACAGGTATTTCCCAGGTGCTCAATAACTACATTGTCTAAGGGGTAATATGATTCTAACAACTTTTTTCCAACTTGTATTTAAGGACCTCTATTTCTCAGTAATAATAGCATTAGCTTACCGAAGCTGAATTTAGAACAGCAAAGAAGAAGATTTTCATTTTTTGTCATTATTGAAGATAATTTTTAAACAAGAGTTGAATTTATTTGACATACCCTATAAAGCTTGTGTTTTTTCATGTTCCAGTGTGTTACCGGAATCAAGTGCTATTTATTTGCTGTAAACTGATATAATAAATCAATTTTAGTGGCCAGCAAGGAAACTTCAGCTCACTGGGCACTGTATGTGATTCAGCCAGGCACTCCCTATGTTGTTTGATAGATTTGATTCTGTTTTCAAAGAAAAAGAGTGCATACAGACGCTTTTTACACCTCTGCCACTTACAGGTTGTGTATGTTGTAAAATGTCCTTAGGATATCCTCTTTTTACTGTCCTAAATAAATTTTTTAAAAAAGAAAGAAAAATAAGAAGAGAGAAAAAAGAGAAAAAAAGATTAAACGAGAGTGATGTCAATGCATTACAATGTCAAAGTCCTGTTTCATGTTGGTCAAGATGGCTCATCTCACAGTCTTTTCTCACTTTGATGTTGGGGAAGTATGATTGTGCTATAGTCTGTGAAGTCCTTTTCCTTGTCAAGTGTTTTGAATTTATGATAACAAAATGAGGAGGGGCAGCACTGAGGTTCAAAGACCCAACCAGCAAACAGGAATGCTGCTGTACAGCTAAACAAGCTACGCCTAAAGACTGCAGGCAGAGAGCTACACAAGGAATCAGATGGTTGATTTAATTTTAAATGCTAAGTGAAAAGCCTCCATTTTAACACTTGGACTTCTAAACAAGTCATCCTAAAAGAGAAACAACAACCCAAGCCAAAAACCCCATATCTGACTACTTTACATAACCAGCGTTTATAATTACAAAGGTTTTCTTTTTCAGCCTTTTCTTTCAGGCAGCTTCTTAAAACGATCTGTCCTCACTGACATGGCTTACTGTCTAGAAAAGTTATATAAAGTGCAAGCATTGACAGGGTTACTAATTTGTTTTAATGCAACAAAACACATTTAGTTCTTCTTTAGAAATAAAGTGCAGAAACAGAGCCACATTAAATGTTTGCTACTGATATTTCATGGGAAGATAGCAGATAGCCCTTATCTTCGGGCCACCCTGCCCTCACTGTCACCCATTGTGCCTCCAGGGAAATTGCTATCTATACTACATGTAACTCACAGATCAAATATCACATATATATTGCAGCTATATGAGCCCTCCTGCTTTTACCTCCTTAAAGAAAAGGTGAGCACTACTACAGTCAGTCCCAAATATTCTCTAATATCACAAAAATTACAAAAATATTACAATATTACAAAATGGCAGAGTGCTGGCAGAAATATCAACACACATTAAACAGGCTGAACTCAAATGCGTCCTGGAATCCAACTCCCCTGACATAAGTGCCTACTGAAGCAGCAGTGGAAGTGCCAAATGGCTACATCACAATTTATGGTATTGGCAAACAGCAGTAAGAGATGAATCCAACCAGAGCAGGTCCTGAGTGAACCTCACCCTGCTCTGTGTCTCAGAGCCCCCTTGCAGGGAGCACAGCTTCTCCATGCACGGCTGGCAGAAAATGCCACTGGCTTTTTCAGCACCTTCAGCAGAACCATACAAAGAGCCAGAGCACAGGCAGCTTCCTGCTGCCATCTCCAGGGACCCCACACCCCTTCTGGCAGCAAGGAACAAATCTGGCGACCTCCCCAGGGCTCCCCAGCGCTTGGTGCATGCACAGCTCTGGGAGGGCTCCTGGACAGGGACATGAAGATGGATGAACTTGTGAGGCCATACAAGGCCAGAGCTGGGAATCCTATACCTAACCAAGTCAGAGAAATAAAAAAATCATAGAAAAGTTAAGGTTAAAGGGTCGCCTTGACACCATCTACCAAATTTTCCCTTTAAAAGGAAGGCTAAGTTGTCTGTAAGACAACTTCTTTTCCACTAGGACACCCAGATTCCCCTTGGGGAACCCTCCTTGCCTTTCATCAAGTCAGGTGTAACATTTGCTTTTTCCTGCAATCAAGGACTTTCCACATTCCCCACCACTTTTCAAGGACAGTAAACAGCAGCCTGGCAATGCCATGGCCTCCATGCCATGACTGCACCCCACCCATTCCCAAGGTGCTGCTCTACAGCTGAAGATCTATTGTATCATTTACAGAGAAATTGCAAAGGCTTTGGCAGACCTATAACTGCGTGTTAACATAACGTATAATCCCAGGTGGGTTCACAAACAGAATGAAAGGCTCTCAAAAATGATTGCTGAGAAGGGGACACAAGACTGAGAAGTCACCAGAGCCAGCCTAGAAGAGAGAGTTTTGCCTCCTCTGTTATTTGGACAGGGAGCATCAACTCTCCCATCTACAAGCAGAATCACAACTAGGGAATATGACAATATGTGGCCTCTAAAGCTGGGTGAGATGAAAACAAATAGTCTTGGCCAGCAACTTGGAGGGCGGGAAGGAAGGGGAAGAGCCAAGTGTGATGTAGGTTCTTCCAGCTGAAACTATAAAGGCCTGCAGTTATTTAGTCTTTACAAATACATATATACACCCATACCTACCATATACCTATATGGTTATTGTGTATGCTATGTATATTCTATAAACCCAGGGTTATTTACATCATCTTTCACAGAAATAGGGTGAAGCAAATTGCACTTCATTCCTCTTGTGCTTTGCTGACCAACCTGGTGATTTGCCCACAGAGTGAGAACCACTCCTGCACGGCAGATTTCCCACAGGGGCCCCAGGGGAGAGGAGTGCCTGGAGAAATTCATCATTCTCCTTTTATTGAACATGCTCTTTTATTCTGAGGAGGGCCAGCAACATTTTTGAGCTGCTGCTGTGCTCCTGCCACGGCTTGATAGGCAGCTGCTTTCGGCTTTGATGGAACATTTTACCAGCGACAGCCTAAAGGGCCAGAAGAATCATGTGGTCAGTTGCATAAGCTTCCCCCAAAGAAAGGACAGATTTTGATACCTCCTCCACATAATGAAAACTGGAAAGGGTGTAAATAGGTGACTGAACAACCTAGACAAATTCTCCCAGAGGAAACGACCCATGTGTTATTCTGAAAACAGAACCATACCTGCTCACGGCTGCTGTTTGCTTTCTTGGCCTAAAATGGGAACCTGAACTATCTGAGGATGACTGTTTGACAAAGAAAACACAGAAATATTGTAGTTTCGAAAATATCTTGTTTGCAGTAACAAAAAATGAAAAAAATGAAGCAAAACAACAATAAGAATATGCAGTTATAGAAGTATATTGAAATTTCTGTTTTATCTGCTCTCATTTGAAAAAAAAAAAAAACCCCAACATTATGCACTCCCAGCCATGATTTTTTGATGTTTCTAATGGAAAGGATTATATAATTGTGTACATGTTATTATCAATGACACCACTATACTATGGAACCACTGACATTTTAAACCTAATTACAGATGGCAGCTTATGAAATAATTATAAAGAAAAGATTGGACAGCAACCACAGTGATTTCATGCTTCCTCTTCATGTGTGTTTAGCACAATATTGTTGAGTCCCTCAACTTTAAAAAATAATGTGAATTATCAACCAGATCATACTGCTGGATACACTGGGAGGTTGACTCAGTGTCATAGGAAGTGATACCATGTCACGTTTGGCACTCCAAGCCCAGGTCTCTGCAGAAGGTGTCCCCACAGCCCGTAAGGCTGGCTGGTGGCCATGCAGTGACCACTGCCAAAGTAAGCACTGAATAGCACGCCAGGTTCACAGGCTGCTCAGGCAGGGCCATACACGCATTGAACAGTGGATTTGCAGAGCACAGAGTATTTCTTTGGACCTACAAATCTGAACTGAAAGAGTGAAATTTGAGTATGAGGATCTTATACCTGCCTGATTTCATTCTATGACATTCATTTCCAGCCCCCGTGAAATTCCCTCCCCTCCGTGAATCCACTAATTAAATTGCCAGTGGCTTTGATACTGATGCTACCTCACTCCAGGGAGAATTTTGTCTGGCTCTCCAGAGATTATTTTAATGTGTTCCATGTTAAATTGGTAGGCACTTTTTAACCTGTTCCTTCCTGATTCCATCTCACCTCTCTGTTATTACTAATAGCACATTAAGCCTTTAACTACTATCTTTTTAGTGAAGGGCTAACGCAAAATAGCTATTAAGCTTTTCAGCTCTCTACATACCTTTTTTTCATCTACTTACATTTCTCCTAAGCAGAGGACTGACAATTCCTTCGGTTATTCCCTGGCTTCTTATACATTTTAAAAGCATGCTCTTCCTGCCTTTTACATAGTTTACTAATGGTACCTCTTTAGAGCCTTTCCCTTTGTGACACTTCCTTCAGATTCATCCAATCCTACCTCCTGTAATTTTACTCTTTTCTAATGCAGCTACAGCTTTATTATTCCAAAGCGGCAGAAAAAAAATTTTTGGGGCTTCTTATTTGTGGGATTTTGTGGTCGGTTTTTTTGTTTCTGTGTTTTGGTGGAGAGAAGAATAAGGAAGGCCATTTAGGAGGATTTAAGTACACTACCCTGATTCTGTGCACCCTTACCCTAAATACAGCTTCTTTCCTTTTCTTCCCTGGAGCTGTTGAAGCTCTGTGGTGAAAAGCATTAATTACAAATATATCCTTCTTTTGTCACTCTCATAAATTGCTTATGATTTTCCAAACTATGGATGCTTGCTTTTCAATTGCCAGTCACTGCTGTTATATGATTTTTTTTTTTTAAACGTGTGATCAAATAATAAATAGGCTAAGGTCAAAGCTGCTGTGCACTTTCAGTTTGGTAACTATGCTAAAATTTAGGGTGCTTTTAGGATCAGGAGACATTTTTCATCAAACGTGAGAAGTACTTGGGAACATCTGTACATTAACATACACACAGCAATATTGCAATTTGTATCTCAGACAGAATTTGTGAATTAATCACTAGTTTTTCATTAATGTACTCAGCTCTTCAGTGGGGTGTTGCACCTTAATAATTATGTTGCCTGTAGAAATGGGCAACAGAGGCTGATTAACAAGCCTCTGCATCATATTATCATATAGAATAATTCAGACTACAAAGAACCTCTGGAAATCATCTGGTTGAGACCTTCAGTGAAAGCAGGGCCAGCCTCAAGGGTAAATTCAAGTTCAATACGAGGTAACCTGATGCTTCAGGACTTCAAGGTCGTGTGTGAATGAAGCATCAATATAAAACCTGTTCTGCTACTGAAGAAGGCAAGCTGAATAAAGGACTAACTGATGCTGTCTAATGCAGTACTGACCCACTCTCAACTCTTTGATAAGCTGGACAGGTATTAATGTGTACACAGAGACTGTGGGGTTTCTCTCCAGAACAATCTATCATGGCTTCAGAAGGACAGTTTTCATACACTTTCCACATGCCTGCTATTTCTCAGGCTTTCTGCCACAGCAGTAGATCACGTCCACTCCTCCAACTATAAACACTTCTGCTTCTCTGTAAGAAAAAGTATGCAATATTTTTACTTATTTATTCACAAATATAATTTTTACATTTTGATCCAATTTCAGAATCTTAAGAAAATTGCACAGAGTTCTCTTTATAATCTGTGTCTGTTGAGAAAACTCATTGTTTCAGAAAAGTACAATTCCATTTTTATTTAACTGTATTTGTATTACATTCTATATTTTCCAGTGGATTAGACCACACCTTTTAAAGTTCCTAACTCTCTACCCTCATCAATCAGAATGCCTGATGTATATTGAGAATAAAATTGTTTGCTCAAAGAATATTAAATATATATATATATAAATCTCAAGTCATACAGGAAAGAAAAAAGATGAAGACCAAATTATATCATAAAGAAGCCACCAGAAAAAAGAAACACCACTCTGGCATAATGGATAATATTTTAGTTAGTTTAAATATGTGATTATGACTTGAATGATATGAAGATCAACATTAAAAATACTATATATATATTTTAGGCTAATAAAACACAAGATGAATCACATACAATAGTTTAGTTTAAGAAAATTATTTTCCCCTACATTACACTGATATAAATGAAGAGCCATTCTGTAAAAGCAGTGGAGATACGGTGCATGAGAAATGAATCAAGTCCAACATTTCTTTAATCTAGTCAGTATTTCTTCCCCCATTACCAGACTTACCCTGCATTATCCCCAAACAGAGGTGACAAAACAGAAAATTATCACCTGTCGGTGATAATGGTGACTAATAACATCCCCATCATACCAATTATTTTAAATGTTTTAATGCAATCCTTCATAAGTCAGTACATATAATTAACAGATGGAGAAAAAAAACCTTACAAGCAAAGTGCTGAGAAGAAATACATACACAGTCACTGGTGAACTTGTTTGACCCAATAGGACATTTCTTGTTAAAAGAACAAAGTAATCCCAGAAAGACTTGGTAAAGAATCTTCCATGAATCCAGGCAGAGGATCATACAAGAATATAACGAAAAGAAGAGGAAAAAAATAGAGATGCAGAGGTACTTAGACTAAAGCAAGAATGGGTCCAAGTGACACCTTCTGACTAAATCATGTGCTTGTTCCTTGTTCTGGGATCTTTGCTGGGTCCTTGGCCTAGTCAGAGCCTCCTTAGCTGAGCTCAAGCAAAGTACAACTAAAACTGTCTGTAAACCAGTTAGCAGACAAAAAACCCATGTACTTTTTGCAATAAGAAAAATGCAAGATTTGTCTTTTTTTGTGCTTTCAGGTCTGCAACATGCAAAACTAGCATAAAAGATACTGATTGTGCTTACAGGGGTGTTAAAGAACTGGAATCTTTGGGTTTAAAACATGGAGACAAATCATCCAATCTTCCCACAGCTGTGCTGGTGTGTTGTGTCAGTCCACTTCCTTTGCTGTACAGAGCCAGTTACTGCTATGGCTCACCAGAAAAATCAGATTTTTCTTGCCTCAGTTTTTGTTTTAATCAAAATAACTGTTCTGGGAAGTTGCTACATAAATTCAGAGAACAGCATCTTTCTGAGAACAGCACTGAACTAATGTTCTGAGTATTAGAGGTATTTGTCATTAGAGATTGCATCTTGTGTAGGTGTTGCACAAACTGTCCATGCTAACAGTGCCATAATTAAAAAACATGGCCTCATCTCATTTTTTTTTCTGCAGAAAAGCTCACCTGCTACTCATGCTGTCCAGTTAAATCCTGCTGACATATCCTTCACTTTATTTTTCTTCTATATTGCCATTTTACTGCTGCTAAATAGAGTACAACTTGCCGTCTGCCTTTATTTCAATATTCTATGGAAGAAAATGAAAAATAATAAAATATTAAACCTCTATACCTTTTTTTTAAAGCTTTAATAAGTTGCTTTAATAATATTACAGAAATATGTCTTGTGGTTTAAAAAGTTAAAAATTATTCTATTGCTTTCTACACGTGTATCTAACATTTCTAGAAAACTAACAAATGCATTTTGTCACATTCTATTTGATTAAGAAGTGTTAATTTCTATTGGATTGGAGGAATAAGCTTGTCTGCTGGTGTAGCATCCCTAAATGAGGCGCTTCCAGTGGCATCTTGGCTTACCGCTGGCTGCTAACACAGCACTGCCAGCCTGCCGAGCCCGGCTCCCGGGCCGCCTCCGCAGCCGGAGCCCGTGCTTGGGGCTGTGCTGCTTCTCTAAACCAAGAGCTGGGACAGAGCAGTTTGAAGCACCTCGCTGCCGACAGCTGTACATACTGAGCGTACATGCAAAAAGTCTTTTTTGTCTCCTTGGATTGGTTTGAACTCTGCTCTCAGGAGTGACAGAAAATGAATTAATCTCTCTCTCTCCCATCTGACTTTGTGCCAGTTTCACTGGCCCATTCCTACACAGGCAGCTTTAACAGAAACTAATTCACTGGGCCTTTTAAAGGCATATTCCCATTCTCTGCTCATTTTAGTCACCCCACTTGTGAAAGTGGATTATAAAGAGAAGGAAGAGTAAAAATGAAAACCATAAGGAGATTAATACAGCTCCTGTCTCTAGAGGAACAGAGCCTTGAAGATTGCCCATCCCCATTCCTTGATATAATGTTATAAGATGCTTTGACCTAACACACCACATTATTTATAAATCATACTGAATATGCACTATGATATATTTGAAAAGATGCCATTAAAGGAACTTCACACGTGGGAAGGGCATATTAGCTTTTTGAGGAAAAGAGAGGACATTTGCATTAAAATAGAAAAATCTCAAATCTTCGTTGGAGGTGTAAAAAAAATTATTTTGCTTATTAATAAGAGAAGTTGCATTTTAATAAGGTTCTTCTTCCAGTATCATCATCAGAATTTTAAAGGTGGCCTGGACATGTGTTCATATTTCTGATTAGGTACCCATACTTTTGACAAAGGCAGTTTTCCTTGTGATCTCTCTGAACTTTTGAATTTTCCACATTAGAAAGTCCAATATTAATGTAATAGAACCTTGATGTTATCAATTTAAATTCTTAGTGATTTTGAAAATACTTTGTATGATATGATGCTTCGAATTCATGAAACTAAATTATTAAAATGAATAAAGCAATAAATGTAAGCTTTAAGAGGTTAATGATGTAATAGCAAAGGAAAAGGGAATTCTGAGGAAAAGTAATTAAACCAGTTCCACAACAATAATACAAATACAAAGCTTCCAGGACCTTTGTAATATACTGGGGGAGGAAGGAAATAAAGCCCTACCAACAAGTCACAGGTATACAGCTCGTCAGAGAGTGAAAATGTTGCCAAGAGGAAGTGATAATGGTTTTGTATCCATAATTCATTCATCTCGAGGGATGCAAGATTACGTAATGTAGTGGTGCTGCTGTATCCTGATTCATTAGTGAGTTCTACAGAGAATTTTCTGCATTCATAAGCTGGGGAAGTGCATGAGACACAGAGCCACTTCATAAATTACTGCCTCCCATTCTCCTGACACTGCTGGATCTCTCAGGGTTTGAAGTTCAGTCTCATACAAGTGGTAAGACAGGGTGAAAGTCTGAGCGACAGCTCAATCATCATTGCACAGACCAATCAGAAAGACCAGGATTAATCACACTGGTGTTGAAAGAAGGAAAAATGAAAGAGCAGATACACCTCCCACCTGATCATTCGTTTGTGGTAACACAAAGGGTGATGGAAGCTTGAAGGAGACACAGATAAAAGTGGCAGTAATAAAAATTGGCACAGATGAAATATCATACTCGGAATAGGGAGGTGAGAATTGGAAGAGTTTGGAAGGAATAGCAGTTAAACAAGGTGAGAGTATGAGTGTGTTTGTGAGCATGAACATGTTAAAGAATAGTGGGCATACCCATGGCAAGTGAAGGAAAAAAGGATGGTGAGAAACCAAAAATAAGGTCAACGAAGTAACAGTGTTGCAGTATAATTAAATAAGAAGGAAGAAAATCAATTCGAAAAATGACAGGTTATTGGAGGGGGTTGGTAGTACTTCAGAATAGAGAATGAATCCTAAAATTTTAAACAGGGAAGTTCAACATGAGTGAGAAAGCAAGAAATGAAATACGGAGCGGCCAAGAGAAATTAGTGATACCTAATCCAAATGAACACACACCTTTGATTTCCACTGAGCATAAAGCCTTAGAAGACTTTTTTTCCTATGTGTAGTTTCACATTTTCTGACTAGAGAAGTGCAAATATAATTCATCATGTAAACCACTGTGACTTACCTTTCCTTCATCCCAACCATGAGAAAACATGTGGGACACCCTGATACTTCCAAGACCTATCTATATGACTTTTATTCCACAACAACAACTCTAAAAACGTGATCTCTGGCTTTGAGAGCTGGGCTGGGTCCAGGCTGTGCAATCAGGAATATCTCCTGAAAGAGCTGCTCTTCAGACCCTTGGGGTGGGACTCCAGGGAGAAGATACTTGTGTTGTCCCTGGCTTTCCTGGCTTTCCTGGCTTTCAGGATAAACTGCAATGGGTCAGAGAAGGTACAACGGACATGTGCTCTTCCTCAGTTTGGCACCATGACTTGGCTTGTCACTCAACTCCCGATTCACCCAAACCCACAGGTGCACTCATGAGGCTCCACGAGGGCATTGAAGAAACCCCAGAGCAGGAGGGCCGATGGCCTCAGAAAGCCTTGGGGCCACCAGGGAGGCCCAGAGGGGGCTCAGGAGAGCTGTGCTGGGGTACCATGGCACGGGGGAAGGTGCTGAGCCGGAACACTTCGTGCCAATCTCAATTTGGCACTGCGGCACTGTACAGAACAGTCAGCAGACAGCACATATTTCATATGCATATATTTGTAAATTACCAAAATCAAAGCAATGCTAATATTTTGATAAGCTAAATAAGTACATGTAGATGCTTGAAAGCTTTTATTTTTATTCATTTTATTTTTAACAGTGCCAAGAAAAGTGACTTTTTTAAGTTCCATGTACTTTCTAGTAACAAATGCTACTGAAGTGAGTCTGTGCCACCCACACAAAAAAGCAGTTAGTGGCTCTCCCAAGTCTGGGGTAATAAGAATTACTCAGGCACCAGGAAAAAAAATCTATTCAGTGCTTTGAAAACAACTAAAACTGGGAATAATTCATTCCAAATACTCTTTCTCCCACCCAAGTATGGCAAGCTATGTACATGTACTCTATAATGTAGAAGTTGGAAAAAACAACAATGTATCAACCAGGTACCTCATGAGATGGAGGATCAGGTACCAGGTGATGAACACCTCCAAAAAGCACGGAAAGAAAATACATTCGCAGAAACATAAAGAAGACGCTTGCACTGTGTTAACATCTCATGGCCAGCCAAAGGTCTGGGAAAGCTCCTTTGCCCATCAGTCTGAGACTGCCTTCAAACTGCTTCCAGCTTTGCTCAATTGCTCCTTCTGTAAGTGCTTGACAGTTTGACAGAGACTGCATTCCTGAGTAATCCATCATTTTCATTTGGTTAGAATGAGGTTTAGGGTGTGGTCATTAAAGGGAAATTGGGAAGGAATATTTTTGCATTGAAATACTGGCACACAACGACACAGAAAGGAATTATTAATTAGTACAAATAACTGAGATGAATTCTTAGTGGCAGCACTTTATAGTTGTGTCCATGAAGTTGAAATCCTGAAATTTCCCCTCACAAAAAAATAACCTGGTTTGCACAGTGGACTTGAACCTGGTGGAAAGGAAAAAAAAAGAAATCTTTTGGTATCATCATTTATCATGGACAAAAGGGGAGATACAAAAGACTGAACTNACCGGGATTCTTATTTAGACTTTAAACAGGAGGCAAAGGAAAAAAAAGAAATCTTTTGGTATCATCATTTATCATGGACAAAAGGGGAGATACAAAAGACTGAACTGAAACCTAAGGACAAAGCACTTGGCTCCCTTTCATTCTCTTTTATTTAACTGTGGGCATGCAGTCGCTATCTCTCCGACCCACTGAAGTGCCTGGCATATTCACAGCACGCCAGGCTTCCCCTTCCCCGTGCCTGTCACTGTGTCCCAGCCAGGGTCCCACCAAAGACACACCCGTGCACCCAGTGTTCCTTGTTACACTCCTCCTGAACTGACTCACGAACATCAGGCCTGAAAAGTCCTGCAGAAAGATTGTGCTTAAAGCACAGGAGGCTTAGCAGGCGTCACCACCAGGAGTGAGACACTGCTAATTGAGCACTTCCCAATAACTTATTGATGTTAATCAAGTCTCCCCGAAGAAGGATGTCAGCAGCAACACTGACAGGTACGTACACAAGAAACAAAAGAGGTAACAGAGCAGCAGAGTTGGGACGAATATTAATGACACTGCTTTTCACTGAACTGCTCTGAAAAAAAACCACGCGCCGCATTTGTCCAAATACACGGATGACAAGATGACACCTTAAATTACAAGAAGGAGAATCAGATTTTTCAAATTGCTATGATTTGAAGCATCTGTTTCTATTAAAAATAAGCAAAGCTTAAGGGGAACCCATTACTAAATGTCCATATATTGGGGTCAATGATAAGCTCTCATAGGAAAACTAAGCTATCAGTTTCCCTTTAGACAGAGAGCGCTAACATAAGAATTCTTAAGGAGTTTTTTGATCAAATATATCCTCTCAGATAAGGGAAAGCTATACAGAACCATTATCTTCATTGACATGATAATGCAATGGTCAAAAATGAACACTTTCAGAAAGTCCTGTTTTATAGAGAAATAGATCATTATAGCAAGCTTTAGCTGTTGAATTGCTAAGAATTTTAAATTCATCTCTGACACTTATTAGAGTATTTTCTTGTGTGTGTTTCCAGCATGTGATGAAGTAAGGAGCCTGCAGTTTGGATACATGATGGCCGGTGGCATAAAAAAAAAAAAAAAAACAAACACCCACTCTTGGTAAGAGACCCTCTAAGAGCACAGCACTGAAGTACTACACTGGATTTTAGAGCTGCCACTTTTTTGTTTGTACCTGGATCTATGACTATGGAATGTTCAAATGTGCTCTTTTATCTCAGAGCAAATGATCTAAATTGCCTTTAGCTGAGTTTCTGGAGAAATTGTTGCTGTCACCTTAGGAATTTTGCCCATCTTGGAACCAAGGACAGTTTCTTTAAAGCCACTGCCATCTTGACTGGTGGGTTCAATTGTTATTTCCTGGAAATCCTTATGGATTTGTTTGGTTATTATAATTCTTGGCTGTAATTCTTTCTTTCAGAGAGGGACAATTCACTGTTTGCCTAGTAAAAATTGGAACTGCCCAAAAATCCAGAGATGCCACCATGAACCTATTGCATGCAAGTCCTATGGTTTTATAAAGTCAGGTATCTTCTTTAAGAGTCAATGGATAGAAATGGATAGAACAATCCAAATATCAGAAATGTCAAAAAAATCTTTTTCACATCTTTATCAGTAGTAGTGACTACACTGTTTTTAAGTGGAATGACTATATCTTGTCAGTCTCTGCATATTATTTTGGGATCACAGCACTGCCCAGAGTCTTTCCAGAAGTCACTTGTTGGTTTTCATCAACGCTGTCTTCACACAAGTAGCAAATCAAAATAACTTTGCAGTACAATACAGTGGCGTTGGTGCCCTCTCAGTAACTGCTGGAGCCCGAGTGTCCACCAGCTGCAGTCCAGAAACTGCTCATCCTGTCTGCCTTTGCAGCCAGTCTGTGTTCTAAGCTGCTGCATTATGTATTCAGTGCAAAGCATATTCATGGTTATCCTGACCACACATTTGGATTACAAAGGATGTTCCCTTGCCATGCTTGGATTACTACAACTTGACAGTGAATTTACCCAACTCCAGTTTTTGAATATATAACCTGCAAGCACACAGCCTGCAAGAACAGGCTGCCTGGAGCTGGTCAAGATGACCATGATTCAACATTTCCAAGTTGTCACCGCACATAATCACATGCTCTTTTACAGCCAGATGCTCAGCACCCTGAAATGCAGATGCCAGGGCAAAGGCACAGTCGAGGCTCACAGAGGGGCTGGAGCTGGGGCTGAGCAGCTGCTCCAGGCTCCTACTGCAGCCCAGTCCCAGCTGAGCCAGGGGATGATGCTGATCCCCTTACCATCCTACTTCTGTGTAAGGCAGCATTTCTCACACCTGCTAAACGTCCTTAGCAGCACACTCCGTGTTTGGGAAAGAAAGCCATGCTCTGGCACTGCCCTTCGGTGGCTGGAAACCCCACTTGGCTGCAGCACCTGCCAGGGGCTCCTCAGTGATGCAGGCAGTGAGATGACAGACCTGAGGACTCTATTACTGCCTCTCCTAGCCACTGCAGGTAGCCAGAAAGGAACACAGAGTTGTTCCCTGCCTGATAAATAGTCTGAGATCTACCAGTTTTGTCACCAAGAGCAAATCTCTCCACCTAGGTAAGGGGGACCAACAAGAATAAGCTTTTAAGCACAATAGTTGCCATATTATTTAATTTTTTCTTAGTATAAATTAATACTACTGGTTAAACAACTATGTCATCATTTTAGTAAGGCATTAGTGCTGTAGCTGTATTGGCTCTTTTATTGCTGCTTCAGATTTAATTGTGATTCTGAACTAAATTTTAAAAGCCTTCCATCTGCTAAGAAAACCTGGCATGGGGGTACATCTCATGACACTTTTGCCGCCCTCTCTCTTTCCCAAAATTCTCATCATCTCCCAATTCTCTCAGCCCTTCACTCCTTGCATTTAGTGTCATACCACAGAAGTGAAGACATGTCAGCACACAGCGTTTAGCCATCATTTTCTGAGTCAGTAGCCCTGAAGAACATTTTCTCACATGAAAGCCACGCTGACTTGTGTCACACGACCGCAGCCCCTCACCTCTTATTTCACCACCACAAGGGCCACATTTAGAAAAGTAGAGCAAGCTAGAGTTGCAAAAATCAGTGCCAAGCAAAATGTGTGGCTTATCACATCCACTCATACCAGCCAGCAAAACCAGCAGCGGCAGCAGCGCAGGCTATAATTGATTCACGAGGTTCAGTCTACACAGCAAGAGGGTGTTGCCTAAGCAAACACCAGTCCTACACTCACCAAATGCACTTTTTTCCAGATACAGGAAAGCATAGACTGTAACTGAGCCAGAGCTTAGGAAAGAAAAACATTAAATAAGGCTGTAAGCCTGAAAGAGAATTACGCAGAACTGTAAAGAACACTCGGGAATTCTTTCTTCCACAAAAAACCCAAACGTGTTTATGTCATCTAGACACTAAGTAGATTTCTTTGAGGAAAAACTGTTACTTTATCTGAGTAAACATGTCAGTCAAAAACAACAACCAGCAATTTACAAAAATGATACTCGATTATTTAACACTGGAAGAGTTACATTCCACAGGGAGAAGTGTTTTTATTTACACACTGTATCTAGAGCAGGTTTAGGCTGAGATGGAGTAACCATAACAAACACTACGGGTTCTGCTAATTCCGAAAAACTCCCCAGGCCTGGGACTGCCTTTTAAAGTATGTTTGGCTGCAGTTTCACCGTGTGGCTCATTGCCACATCCAGCTCCTCACTCCGTGTATCTTCCAAGGCATCTTCTGAAGAGCAAGAGGTTCCCTCAAAGGAAAAGAGAGATTTCCGCTTTTTAGTGGAATAAGGCAAATCCTCAGAGTAAGCTAGGCTTTAGCTTTACACATCCTTGAGAACTCCTATTTATTTCACAGTGCTCAGCACATCACCTGATTTGGCTTCAAATCATTAAAAATAGCTGCACACAAAAGGAAATGATGAAATTACACATTGCTCCCCTGTTATTGAGGTTTTGATTACTGCAGGCTAATTTTCCCATTGTATTTTCGTGGGGTTTCTCCTAACTTAACATTCTTTTAAGGTAGCCTGTGTTGAGGGAATTATCTTGTTTTTCAAAGCAAATTTCAGCTGATTACTAAGTATTTACATACGGTAATTTGAATGTCTAATTATACAATTAGTGTAAATACATGTAATATGGTTTATTTTTCACAAAAGCTGATAAGGTACATTGCTTTTTGCATTCCAGTGTTACGAGATTTTCATAGCTTGTAATACACAATCCAAAAATTCACATGAAAAGCTTCCAGTAAAAGGTGTTTATTTATCATTTAACAGTTTCCAAGTGATTTGAAACACACTTCATACCATAAACCAAGAAAAGATATCTGCCTTCTTCCTGCAGACTAGAGCTCACAACCACACCTTCCACTCCTAAATGTAAGAGTTGCCCCAAGTCTCTCTATTTTTCCTTGCAGGACTTCATGGTATATTTCTGTCCACCTTAAACTCCCCAGCACTGTGTGAGAATTCACCTTTTAACTGCAGTACCGCAGCACTGCTGGCCCAACAGGCATTTCCCTGTAACTCGTACTGACATTTATGATGATACCCCTGATGAAATAAAGAAAAGTGCACTTGGGAAGATGAAGGGAGACAATGCCCCTCCGGTCCTAGAGCTGCTCCCTTTTTAAGCAGCTATAGATAACAACTTCCTAATGAGAGGGCAGCAAAGTGCTCCTTTACTCTCAGCTGCTGAAGCAACAATGCATTGGCACTGAGCTGCAGAAGGCTGCCAGCTCCTTTGCTCTTCCTCAAGAGTCTCTAACGTCTTTCCCCAACGAAATTTGACAAAATTCGGTCTTCAAACATAATGGTATTTCCTTAAGTTGTATGAAATTTAATCTATTAGCAGAGAAAAAATTAGGTCAGTGTGTTTGTGAACAGATATTTGCACTCCATTGGCACATCCATTCCCCATGTCTGAGCAGGACACATTTCACAATTTTTTTTTTCAGGATTTGACTTTATTTTAATTAAGCATCAGGAGATCATATTTAAACAATGTGGAAAGATCAATTATGTAAGAAATATTTCTGAATTATATGTTATAAAAAAGATTTATATATCCATATTTTCTTAACCTAGTATTTACCTCACAGTGGAAAATGACTTCACTAGAATGTTGGATTTTACAGTACCTTAGAAAATAGCAGCAAGATTTCATGAGACTAAGTCTCATGATGCCAACATGAAGCTTCAACTTTAGCAGCCACTGCCATTCCCCCCGTGTCTTTTATGGAAACTCCTTCACAGAAATTAATTTTAAAGGAAAATTAAACCCAAGGACCTGGGCACTGACCTCCATGCCAGCACCAAGAGCTATGAGCCCTGTCCTGATATGAGCACTGGAGTAGCCTGTTCCTAAGGCACCATAGCTAAAACTCTGCAAGCACACTGTATTTTCCTAATGTAGACACCAGATTTTGCTATCCTTGATTACATTGAAAAATATCTTATCCTGAAAGTAAGAAAAAAGGACTACTTTACATTTACTTTCTGTTATTAAAAACCAGGACACCATTAAACCACAGTAAAAAACTTAGTCTTTCATACATACTGCTAAATCTGACCTGTGAAATTATTGTGAAAAAAAAAAACACAGAAAAAAGAGAAAGAAAAAGGATGCTTATTTCATAAATACACTGCACCACATCTGAGTGACTTCAAAAATATACTTCCTAAGATTCAGCAACAAAATATAGTCAAGTTATTAAAGATGCTGAACATATACTTAATTTTCAGCTTATTTTTATGCCCCCCTGGCCTCAGTGAGATTTAAGGGCACGTATAAATTNTGCTAAATGACCTGTGAAATTATTGTGAAAAAAAAAACAACACAGAAAAAAGAGAAAGAAAAAGGATGCTTATTTCATAAATACACTGCACCACATCTGAGTGACTTCAAAAATATACTTCCTAAGATTCAGCAACAAAATATAGTCAAGTTATTAAAGATGCTGAACATATACTTAATTTTCAGCTTATTTTTATGCCCCCCTGGCCTCAGTGAGATTTAAGGGCACGTATAAATTTTGTTTTTAATCAAGACCTCATTTATGAGGATAATAATGCCTTTACAGTGTGTATTTTTCTACTGTAAGATGCAGCACACAAACCAAATGTGAGGAATATCATTTTTGGCAGCATTCCCTAAGGGAGTCTGGATCTATAAACACATGGATGTAATGCGTTTGTTAAGGCAATTCTTCTTCCATTCTCTGACAGTTATAAGATAAATAACATTTTCTCCTTAGGAACCAATCCAAATACAATCAAACAAGTGTATTAATATCCGTTAAAGTAATCTTCAATTTTGTAACTGGTTTAGAAGTCTGTTCTGTGGGAGACTATGAGAAGCTGGACACAGACATGAGGCAGGAGCCACCCATCCCATCCCATCCCATCCCATCCCATACCATCCCATCCCGCAGACCTCACAGCACTGGGACAGCTCTGCTATGTCTCGAGGTCCTTGCCATGGAAGGCAGAGATGTCCCTCTGCCAGCCTATGTCTCGGGGTGACTTTATGCTGTATCCCCTATCACCGCTCTATGCCCAGATATGATCTTTTCTGTGACTTTAAAACTGAATATGAGAGAGAGAGAGAGAGAAAAGCCAGATGAACTTTTCCAAAACAGTTTGTGCTCCAAGGTCACTCTATCTGCTCTGCGTGCTTCTGCTGCTGGACAGCAAGGGACAAAGCACCTTCCGGCTTTTTCCCAGCTCTTGGCTCCTTCTCTTGGAAGAGAGAGATGGAGAGTTGAACTTTCTTTTCCCTGGCACTTCGGTTTCTTCTTCTTCTTTTCTTCTGGAACTGTGCAACAACACCAAAACATCATCTGGGAGAACTTTCCACCAAGGGCTGGAGGTGGGCTCCCCACGCCAAACTTCAGCTCCGGGGAGGAGAGAGGCCATACTCACAGAAGGCCTTGAAAATCTTCCCAGGTTTCTCTCCACAGTGAGAGGTTTTATTATTTAGCATTTTTATTCCTTTTCCTGTGTGTTTGTTGAATAAATAGGTTTTTTTTTTCCGTTTCACTTTCCTACAAGGAATATTTCTTTCCTGAACCCGGTGGGGGAGGGGTGGCTGTAACCTGCCTTCTAAGAGAGGACACTCAAATGCGGACATTCCTCTGAATTTTGTCTCAAACAGGGACAGACAGATGCTTACACGTTATTCTTTAACTCTAACCTGCTCTTTACTCTTTCAGTTTACTCTCAAACAGCCCTCACAAGTTAGGAGTCTGATCCCAAAGCCTGGTCAGAGGAGGAGGCAGGATGCAGCTCCCGGTCCACACTCTGAGCTGTTCCCCAGGAGAACGCATTGCTGAGAATGTGGAAGAGGGGCCACGTCCAGCTCAGGTGTGAAAGTCACAGCAGCTTCCATCATCTGCCACTTAAAAACACTTCAATCCCTCAGAAAATCTAAGTCAGGCTCTCAGGTCTAGTTAAGTGAGGCTGGAAAAATCTCCTGTGTATCAGCCGGAATGAATTGATTCAGTCTGTATCAAAATGAAATAACTCACAAATAAACACAGTCATACCAGTTACTCATTTGTATGTGCTGGACTAGCGAGCAGATATTCAAAAGAGCATGACAAAAGAGACAGAACTCGGCCTGGGTTCAGAGGAACACAAGGAATCCCTAAAATGGCTTTTTTCCCAAAAACTTGCCAGTTAATCAGGAAATACACAGAAGCACAGAATCAACAGATTGGAAAATTTAGCAAAAAAGATCCAGAAGTCGGAAAAAATGTGGGTTGTGAATATTTTGTTCAAATTAATATTCTGGCAGCTACATTTTGAACAAGATGTAATTTGTATAAGGCACCTTCTGTTAAATTTGTGGCACAGAATTACAAGGACCAATCCAACTTGAAATCAAACCATGGATTTGCATCACTACATCTATTTACCTTAACTCCCAGGCCTAAACTATTGAGAATAAGATTTTCAAAATTAGAGAATGCAGATAAACACTTAAAAATATCTTTCCTTCAAAAATGAAACATGTATCTTATCTCTCCACAGAAAATAAAGTAAAAGGACCTGTTTAGTCTTGAACTGTGGTCTGACAGCCATTGTTCTACATATTAATTTTGTACAGTACATAAATTCATAGCTAGCAATGAGGTTTTAGGAGCAGACTTAAGAAAAGGGCTAATCTATCAGCCAAGTTGTCAGCTTTATATTTAGAGAGATGAAGGCAGAGGTATTAATCTGTCAAAATCAAAGCCAAGGATGATGCTCACTTCTGCAGAATGGCTGAATCAAAACTTTTCAGCCATGCATATTATTTTTGAGTACTTACTACAAAGTTAAATCACTTTAAGAAGGGTATATAGCACAGCAGTGACAAAATAACCTGGTGGCGAAATACAGCTGGCAAACTATAACTTACAGAAAAATGAATGACTGACTGTTCTTGATGTAATATGAAAACTAATGGGAAAACAGGACACATTAATTTTTAAAACAAAACAAAAAAACCCCTGCAAAATTATTTGCACTTTATTGCAACACTTATGCATGCTACAAACATTATTTCAGTTCTAATCCAATGTTTTACATATCTCAATTTTTGTTCCTGTTGTTCTTATTAACATCAGCCATACTGATTATGCTCAGTACAAATGGCCAATACCTGTCAATCTAAGCAGCTTTTTCCTTGCCCATCAGTGATGCTGATTTTTCCGAGCCATCCTCAGCTGTTCTATGGAACAAACATTATTTTCCAAACACCACAAACCAGAATGGTTATTACAACCAGTGATTTAGACAACAACCTTTTTAATGTCAGGCAGGCTTTAGAGGCCACCCAGCATTAGCTGAGTGCACGAGCTCTTGAGAACGACGCCTCTGATTCCAGCCACAGCACCGGGCCACTTTACAGCTTCATCAGCAGCACCGTTTGCCCAAGCTCATATTTTATGTATTCACTGAGGTCATACCCTGGCAACTGAATGACACATAGCGGGCATACATCTGCTATTTAATTCAAAACAGCAAAACACACTTCAGCTTTGATAGAAAGCGTGCTATAGATCTGATATTTGCTTCTTTTCTCTCAATATAAATAGCTTTGTTAACCAGTTCCACATTATCACGATCCAAGCAGCTTTTATATTTTAGCACTTATATAGTCTGGTTAATATAATAAGATTAGAGAGAAAATATTTCCAGGTCGCTGCAGCAGATTAATTTGGATAATCCTAAAGACACCCCTGAAAGTTATACCAAAGAGATCAACAAGTCTGTAAGACTCATGAAGAGTGTGTTGCAAACCAGATTTTGGAAGAACCCTATTCAACCTCTGTTGCTTAATGGAAATTTAATCATTCTAAAATCAGTAGGAATTATCCAGTCACTTTAAGTGACTTTAAGTAGGGAAATGGTGCCCAGATCAATTTGACTTTAACTAGCTTTATCTAAAAAAACTCCTGTCAGACTCACTGAATCTGTGCTACAGTCAAACAAAATGTTTTATTTTCCAAGCATGTGATTCCTTTCTACTACACACATGAAACCTTTTTCTATCTCATCAAGGACCAGAAAGAAAAAAAAAAACACCTAAGGAAGATAAATTGTGAAGGATATGAGGTTGCATAAATGACTTTAGAAAACAATTGCTTTATATTGTTCTGTTTGACATATAATTCCTTTTCCTCTTCATG
>VYZQ01000954.1:4518-25764 GCA_013400655.1 Mystacornis crossleyi
CCCAAGGGATATAAGACACTTCAGAACAAATGAGAATATAACCTAGCAAATCCACAGTAGTGAGGAGACTTTAACTCTTGCATCCTAATTATCTGTACGATGAAAGGAATCAAAATCGTTTTTGCAGCTGGCAGGTACTCCAAGTTGTTTTTCCAACAGCCTGATTATGAGAGTAAAGTGGGAAAAAGTCTGGAGAGAAAAAAAAGCAAATCTGGACGTTAACCCATGCGCCATTTTAACCTCATAGGCACCAATATCTTTCAGTCGATTAACACAAAAGAGAAGCTATTAAATCTTCTGGTCTAAAGGATTACTTTACATCTACTGAGAAAATTCTTTGTGTCATGTCAACAACAGTCCATGAATGCTGGGAGCAGAACACAGCATTCTCTTGGTCAAAAAGGGATGAGAAACCTGAACTTGCTTGTGAAATCCAGACAAAGAGGATCCACATAAAATTAATCAGTTCAATTCCTTCTCTTCCCATGTCCTGCATCTGTACATACTCTTGCAATTTTACTTTTCGGAGCCTTATTAGTTAATTAAAAAGAACTGGAGACAGACATCTATCAGGAAGATATCCGCAGAGAAGCTGAACAAGTTTAAGGTCCCAGAAAAGGATCTTAAACTCTGAGAGAAATTGTCAGGACCAGGCTCTAGCAAAAAGCTGCATCATTAGCCAGGACAGTCTATATAAACTGGGTGATCAATAATATATGTTAGCCCTTTTACTTTCTGAAATTATTGAGACTGAAAACGTGACCCATGGAATTTGCACATCCCTAGTCACTGATGCACTGATTCTTGGAACAACTGTGACAAGGAGGCATCATCTGGTGACTAATGTATTCGTCTGGAAAGAAAGCAAGCTGCTGCTATTTACCACTCAGAGCAAGATAGGCTGTTGGTTTTTCTTTGGATGTGCCATTACAAGAACTAGAAAATGCTGAGCCAGGAAACTGTGAGACCGTTCAAGAGAGAAAAGACATTAGAGGACCAAAGGAATTTGACAGGAAACGCGTCCCTTGTTCTTGTGTGCTACTACATTAACACTACATCAGCAAGGCAGCCTCTGAAAGGTGAACTATTTCCTTTCAAAATACTTTAAATTAAGACACGTCTTGTGTAGAGGGGTAAGTTGCATGAATGCAATTCAGGAACCTCCACCGAAAGAACTGATGGGTAAACAGATACGAGAAATGAGCAGATGGACCAATAGATGTGAAACAAAGTCAGTTATAAGCAAATACAAAACTGAAGTATGTGAACATTTCCAGAGTCTTAAAATGGAGGAGATGAATCACACAGACCTCACAGCTGTCGTAACAAATTAGTCTGTCCCAAAATTGAGGAAATAATTTGATAGCCAATTACCTGAAATAATGAAAAAGGGATAAGCAGTTAAGTCACCTATGGGAACAAAACAAAAACCATTTCTAATATCCTTGACACTCCTCTCTTACTGAGATCTCCTCTCCACATTAAGTTCAAGCAATTCATCTTCACTTCAGAAGCTGTGCAGTTTTGACCCTGCCTGTGTGTTGATGTCCTGATTGCTGGTATGTCTTCCTGCTGCCTTGGCTAGCTCACATTCTCTATCAATGTCCCTTTGTGTCTCTCCATTGCACCTTCTTCCCCTCCTTCAAGAGCAGCACATCCTCCCCCTCTTTTGTGCCACACTCCTCCTCAAAGTCATTCAAAAAAACACAGTAGGAAGCTTTTTCATAACACACCAGAGTAAGACAAAAATTCAGAAAAAAATCCCTCAACCACCTTTAGACCACTTCTTTATTTAATCAGCTAAAACCCTGTAAATACAGGACAACCTCCTTCTGTGGGGTGTCAAGCTCAGTGCCCGCCAGGATTAGGTCCTTTAACTGAAACCTGTTATGTGCTCAGGGATGGGGAAAAGGAAGTTTTGAGCTCTGAAGGGCTTAGGAATCCGTATGGCTCACTATTAATCTGTCAGTACACTATCTTTTAAACAACAAAAAAGCAAATGCTCCAGCCAGATCTGAAACTGGAGACTCCAAAGAAGGAATGAATGGTTTAATTTAGTACTTTCCATGGTACAAAATGAAAAATTCCAACAGAATGCTGTTACAAGAAACCATTTGCTAATAATGCTTCTTACTCACTTGTTTAGAGAAAAAATTGGCTGTTAGAAGAGTTTCAGAGACATGTGGAACTGCAGACACACAAATGCAGAAGCTGGAACCTGGCATTAATTTCAGTTTGCTGGTTTACTGCATCTTGTAAGTATCTACAAGAGAGCTGTATTTCTGCACTCACTATTAGAAAACCTATTACAGAAAAGTCATTTAGGATGAACACCCTGCACTCGTAGCCATAGGTGTCTTCTTCAGCTAAATTAAAAACCATAGTCTTTTCAGGTCATAAAAATCATCAAAATTTTCATTACAAATTACACCACAGTAAGTGTCAGCATCTTTTCCACAGATTTAGCATTGTTTGAAGAAACACTGGAACAGATCGGTGCAATATTTAATTGAGCTCTCAACAGCATCATTGATAAAAGAGTTTTAGTAGTCTTTGGCAGACACTTTATCGATAGCTACTAAGATGCCATACAGCAAGGCTTCTAAACAGAGTGGATCAAATATTCTCTGGTGCCCTAAGGCCTTTTCTATTGCTCTTGTGGCATAAAGAGGCTTAAAGACAGCAGACCTCAACCTCAGGGATATTTCCTGCGTAACGAGATTTCTCAGGTAATAAATAGCTGCAACTACCTCTGTTCCTCAGCATATTAAGTACATGAAATAAGAATGATGGTCTACTCTGTGCCTCTCCTGCCAACAGCTCCTAAGGTAAGGGCTCAAGCAAAATTCAGATAGTCTGAAGATCTTAGTTTCTGGCCAAGCAGAGAAACTACCCCAATCAAAAGAAAATCAGAAACAACATAGATAGGGGCTTGTTGCTGCTTCTTTTTGAATACAAAGGGATGGACGAACCAAGCAGTGAGGCTGCAGTCACATCCTAAAGCTCTGCTGTGTCAAAACTCTGTTGTCTGGACAGATTAGGTTGTCAGATGCTACATTGATCCTAAGCCCTCTTCAACAGCATAGGACCATCCAGAACTGTTCAAGCTCCTAACAGGGGGTGCAAATGACCCCAGTGATGTTACTGCTCTCAACAGCACAAGGGCTAAACAGGATGAAGAATACCTCATTTTTTCCCATAAGATCTGGTATTTTGATTTTTGCAGGAAGCATATTAAAGCAATATGATAGATGTAAAAGATGTCCGTATTCAGTGGAAACATACCTGTATCTAAATCTATTCCTGCATGTTTTACAGAAAACCAGATGGAACAATACTAGTGTTCAGCGGTAATTCACTGATTCCCAGCAGAATGAATGAGTATCTTTCAAGAAAGCCCTTGGAAATGCTGATGACTAGTGACTATTGGTAGAAACCAGTTTTACAGATCATAGAAAATCAGTTACTCATAGAAAGCATGACAGATACAGAATATTCTTACTGTAGATGGGAAAAAAATTGTACGCTATGATCCATAAATCGATAAATATCCAACAAATCAGCCACACAAACAAGATGAGAGAACTTTATTTCATCTTCAATCAGAGAGTAAGATATATATACTGGCCGAGATAGCAGTGAAATAGTTACCGTGCTAATTTTCCACTCATCTAGTAATACAGATCCTTTACATTTCAATATAGATTTTTCTTTCCTTTGTGATCGTATTTGTATCTGCAGAGCTTTCAAGCCCAGGATGCAAGCTGTGAAATATGTGTAGCTGGTGCTGGTTTTGTTTTTTAATAAAACAGAAAAATAACAATATACTTCTTAAAAAATCAATATGCTCTTTTACATTTGAAGTATCTTAGGAAAATACTTTAAAACCAGAATAACAGCAAAAATGGGCTGGATTCAGGTGCTAGAAAGCTGCAGAGGCATACTAAAGAAAGCCTACACATACATACAGCCCCCTAGATAGGGTTTTATGCAGTAGGGATTTAAGCAGCTCTTCTGCAAGTATTCAGATCTTTTTTTCAAATCCACAATTTAACCTTCATCTAGAGCTGTCATATGTCCCAGCTTCCCCAGACATGACCTCTTTTTCCACCTGAAAGTTTATTTCCAGGTGAAGAAATAGGAATTTGGCCAGATGCCTTGGACATAAAAATCTCTACGGCCACAGATGCGGACTTCAGAAGTCCCACGCAAATGGTTTCAGAGCATGTGCAGGCCACCTGTATAGGCCCCCGTGCCCATAACTCTATCCAAGAAATGATACACAAAACTAGGGCAAACCCTGCTCCCTTACTCCATAGGAAAAAAATATACAAAAGAAAAACCTAGCTGGACCCATAGCAGCAAAATTCAAAACTTTTGTTGTGTGCTATCCATATAAAAATACAAGTTGGAGAGGAAGAGACAGAAATGCATGTGTAATTTGCAGATCAGAAGGAACAGTACAGGAATCTTTAGCAGGGAGATACAGGACATCACATTTATAGCCCTCCCCTATGACAGCAGACAGCACTGCTTTACTCAAAGTGAGAATCTCTGCTGCCTTCTGCTGCACTGCTTCAATCGCCCTTCTAGAGTATGCAATACACTCATCTGGAGACTTAGAAACTCCTGCCCAGCCAGCAGACACCATCCAGCACTGGGATGGCTACAGATCAGCTATTCCAGTGGCAGAAACGACAGCATTTTTATCTTTAGTACTTATTTTCAAATTACATTATCTTGTCTAGACATTATTACATTATTATCTGTGTCTTTGCCAAGACAGGTTGGACCAGAAGATCTTTGAGGGCCCTTTCAACATGGTGTTCTATGGGCTACAGTTCTCTAATCTGTACAGCATCCTAAAAGTAGTAAAAAATCTCAAACTCTTTACAATTTGGAGCAACATAAAATGATTGATGTGTTTATCAAAACAACATCAAGATTTTATATTTGTTTTCTAGTTGCTCAAGTATTTCTACAGGCACTTCTTAGAAACCAGCATATGTTTTGAGAAAGTCATTTTTCCACTCTATGCGAGCTTGCGTGCATTAGGGTTTGTACCATTCTTTAAAAAGAAATGGGAGACTACTGAGATATTATTGTACTCCACATTACACAGTTACCCTTTTTTACCAGATACATTTGTCATTCTGTTGGAAAAGTGAGTGTTTGATACTTATCATATTCTCATAGACTTCAGCCCCTGTTACTATTTTAAAATGCAGGGTAGGCTGAAAAGCCCTTTTATTATTTATATTTGCTGTGTCTCCACTCATACTCTACTTCTTGCTAAGGGAATGGGACCAGTGGCAATAAGGGCCAAACTCTTAGACTGATAAACACAGTATTTTCCAAACCTCTTGCATAGCTGGCTGCTGGGCCTGCCTGTGTAACCACAGTGACTGTGAACTCTTCATCTGTGAGCTGCTGAGAAAGCAGGAAATTCCTGCTGGGACACCCAGAGCACATCTCCCTCTGGTATTCTGTCTCCTCCATGCACGGTTGGGACCTACCCAGATGATGGCGGTGGTATCTGTTCATTTGGAAAGAGCCTGACATTGGTGCAAACAGCCTGCAAGGAGCATTGCTTCACCTGACACAGCAAACAAGCAGCCTGTGCAGGCGTGGTGGTGGCTGCCTACAGCCATGCTGAACCTGCTCTTGATACCCTCCCCCCTAAGGAGTCATGCAGCAGGCAGCGGCATGAGGAGGGGGCTACTTGTGTGGTAAGGCACTTCTCAGTGGAAGGTTCTGATTTGGTCTATTTAGTGTTTTACAGAACAACAGACAAACAGAAAAGAAAGTTCATCTGTTTCTATACTTGATGCATTGGACTTCTGTTTCTGTATTTGATACACTGGAATAAGTTCTTGGTTACAAATGAAAAATACCAGGAGGCTATGCAGAAAGATTTTAAAAACATTAGACAAAAAATAGGTCTATTTCAGGAGAAAGATATATCCATCATATGTCTGCATATGGTGCTCAATACGAGAGCCTAGATTGCCAGGCTCAACCAGAGCTGCCTGGTCCACCACAGTCCCCCTCAACTCTTCCAGCCTGATTCGAGAAGATCAAAATAGAAGTCCAGAGTGACATACATCATCTAATATTGCTTCACTATTTTTTAGATAAAAAGAGGAATGCTGGGGGGATCTAGATCTTCTGCCTTCAGCTAGCTGCAGCATGGGCTGACAGCTGTAAGCAGAAGATGATTTTCTTTTGGGTGCTTGCCCAGCTGCAAAGACTCACTGGCAGAGGTGAAAGGCCCCTGACTCACTCGTTTCCAGTTCTTCAAAATAACCATTTGTCAAAAAGTGGCATATTAATTACCATGCTCCTTGTTCAAGGCAAACACTGTATTCCTTGTCCTCCAAAGTCCCTTCCAATCCCCACTATCAGAGCATCCCCCAGTGATTAAGTTGAGAAGTAGGGAAAGTACTGCTGGTGCTACCAAACTTTTATTTGCTGCAGATGGAGCAAAGTGGAGATAAAACTTTCCTGCTGAAACATACCCCCCAGAATCCACCCTCCCCTCCACCTCCAGAAGGCTCCAGCCATCCTAAATACACAGTTCCTCTTCCTACTCCAGAGCAGGCAGCACATCTGCCCCCATCCAGCCTCCTCTGCACTCTGCCTGCACCTCATCCTCCCAGCAAGGGCAGCCCAGCCAACACGTGTGTGTTGCTTCCTGCTGGGGGGAAAGGACGTATTCCTCAGAATTCCTTGTGGCACCAGCATGTGCCATGTGCACTGAGGATCTGGGTTATCTCCCTCTCTTATATGGCTCTACCTGGAGTACACCACAACTTCCTTATGCTTAGCAAGAAAATACCACTACTCTTTGTCACTCCCTACAGCTATTCAGTTATTTGCCAGTGAGAGTCTTATCCCTTCTTGCTCTGTTTAACTGCCCAGGAGCCTGCTATCTTCTTCTGTGGCTAACTCCATCGAGCTGCCAGCAGGGAAGGATCCCCAAAACACTGCTTACCTCAATCTGCAAGCTCCTAAATGAACAGCTTTTGCAGGGGGCACTGCTAATGACCAGTACCAACTTTATTGTGGCTGGCCTTGAATCGGCTCAGGAGAAAGGACTCGTGAAAAACAGTATCCATCACTCCTGAAAACTGCCTGGCACAGTGTGATAAGTTCAGCTGCAGACCACATGCATTTTCTGGCTTTGAACAAATAGCACAAGTCAATTCTCTATAAATTCAAAATGCATATTAGAAGAGGGAAACATATTTTAAGTGGGTTTCACATCCTTCCTCTCTTTTTCACCCTAACTGCTGGAGATTAAGCTTGCCACTTCAATATTTCATTCTTTTGCCACATAACGAGACATGAGGAGAGTTCATTACCTTTTGTCACCCCCGAATCACTTGGATGAGACACGAGGAAACAACCTGTGCCTGAGCTGGGATTTTGAGGGATAAGGGATGGCAGCAGGGGGAGGGCATATTGGGAAACAGCTTTTTAATTGCGCTTCCTGAAAGATGCTGCTGTAGAGAAAATGACTGACGGAGAAAGCAAGACAGTCTGAACGCAGCCACCGTACCGCAACCCACTCAGGGAGCTGAAGAAATAAGTGGCATTTTTGTACTCTGAGTGGCCTAAACAAATAAATTACAGTCTTGATAACCTTTTATTTCAGAGCTGTGCCATTTGTGCTACTCCAGTTGGATTGTGTCATTCCCAGGATAAATCCTCAATTGCAATGGCTTTAAAATTGAGCTATAAAAATTTCCTCTGGGCAGAAATCTGGCAAAATGTAGCACAATGGAAAAAAGAAGCAAAGGGAATCAGTCTAAAAATAGAAGTGAGTAAAAGAACTTGGGAACCTTTAGGTGGACAACAATTTGTCAAACTTTTCTCCCTTGCACTCGTGTAAGCAAAAGAGAGGGTGGGGACTACACTGGAGAGACTTGACAGCTTGCCTGCAGTTCCTGAGAGAAGCACCTTCCATGCCAAGGTTTGAGAAAACAGGACAGTGGCCAAAATGTCACTGTGAGTGAGGGAGGTCGCAAATCGGAAAGGATGAGGCAGGCTGGAATATGCAACATGCTGCTCAGCCCCAGGTGATTACTCTATCCAAAGGCCACCCCAGAAGCTGAGTCACCCTCCTAAACTTAAACTCAGCCTCCCTAAATCCCACCTACATTCCTACTCCTGCTGTTTCCTACTTGCTGCGTCCACATTTAAACCTTGCTGTGGTTCTCTCTCTCCCTGCTGAGATCCCTTCAGAGACACCCTGCTTGGAAGCACTAGGTATGAGGCTGACTCTGTGCTTTATTACCTCATAAAAGCTTAGTTTCTCTCCATAGCTTAGTTTTTATGTGCAAATTAAAATAACTTTTGTTTAAGTTTGCTGCTACCAGAACAACGCAGACATGGCTGGGAGAGCAGATTCACAACTAGAGGGAAGTTAGTCCACTGAGCGTTCACCCCATGACAGCACCCAGGGCAATGCCTGAATTATCTGTATTTACAAGAATAAGAAATAACGCCTCAAATATACCAGAACAGGTGGCATCACTGAAGAAGGATGGAAATTACAGTGTAAAGTCAAAACAAAAGAAAAGCCAATCCTGTAAAAGCCCGTTCCTCCTGCAAAGTTGGGCACGCTGTCCTTGAAACAGAAGGGCTGCTTGGAAAACGCAGCACAGCCCCACAGCATCTCACATACCACAGTGCCACACAGTTGTGAAGGGGCTGAAGGTGACACTGTCAAGCCTTGCTGATATCCATCCTATTTTTAAAACTGCCAGCAGAGCTCAGGTTGGCTTATGACCTGCAGTCCTCCCATGCTCCCAAGGAACCATCCACACAGGAGGGACAGACACACTGGCAGCAGCTCTGCCTGTATGACAAGGCAGCAAGGCACAGGCCAAACTCGGTGCCGTGTCCATCCGGAGAGGTTGTCACAATGCTAGGCTCTGACTAATTTTCACAGTGGCTTCTTAGCGTGCCCACAACCTGATGGTAATGCAGTTTCTGGGCAACAAGAAGAGCTGCAGTAGCAGGAGCTTGCTTGACCGTGTACACCACCTCTGAGCAGCATTTCAACTTGTTTGGGGGTATTACATGAAAAAAAATAAGGAGCTGAGCTACAGTCAGTGTTTAAAAATAAACAAATTGCCAATGTCAAAGCCCCTGTAATACTGCAAGCCCAAGGTAATACTTTTTAAAAAGGGGAAAACAACATTCCAATTTGAAACACGTTTTAGTTCTAATAACTTAAGGTGTCATTATTAACATATGCAAAGAATATGAAACAAACAAACGTATTTTCTTATCTTCGAAGCATTCCTCTAATAATATAATGTTTCATACACGTGGGGAATAACACATTTAGGTGTTGGCCGCCAGAGTTAATGACATCAGGCACTGATGAAACGTCTCGGCATGCCCCAAAGTTACACAAAATAAAGAACTCCTGATTTGAATTGCATCCAACTCTGCAACTCTCTATCTTCAGGGCAATCCAAGAGTAGATTTTCTTGAATGTTTTTCATTAAATGCCATCGTGCCATACTAGATAAGAGATTCTATTTGGACTAGCAGCTACTTTCAATTTTTGCCCCAAAATAAAAGAGGGTTTATCAATTCCAATCAGTTTTATCCAGAATTAGTTGTCAAGTTTCAATAGTTGGCATGGATCTGAAAACATAAATTCAGCACCAGTGTCAAATGACTAATACAACCTTATAGAAGAGGCCTGAATGTTTAGTCCTGCTGGGATTGACCAACTGCATTTAAAATATCAGCACTTTTATGTTATAATAGCTCCTATTAACAACAGTTGGCTGACATTAGATATATTCAGGCTAAGCATCAATTTAAAAATTGCTTATCTGTTTGAAAATCTGGAAAGTGGGTATGGGTTCTCACATGGGCAGAAAGTAATACAAACGAAATAATTGCTGTGGTGTCCTGGGACTGCATCACTTGGACTAACAGACACTGCTATTTTTCTGCCGTCTTTAAGACAAGTTCTTCCATATAGCTGTGTGTTCCTGTCATGCTATGCTGCATTTCTTAACCATCATCTTTCATTTTTAAAATAGCATCATTTAGAGGTCTTACAGAAAGCCAGGGGCACAGGGTATTACACAAACAAAATGTACTAAAATGTACTTCCCATATAGTTCACAGTGCACAAAAACACAAAAAGTACCCTGCAATCATCATCTCTATGGGAAACTGAGGCACCACTACATTTGGGGTATTGCCCAAGGTCACAAAACCAGCCACTCACATCTCCTGAATCCAGGACCATAAAGCTATACTAGCAGTAAATGCCGACATCCAAGAGAACTCATTAAACTCATTAGGGACTCATAAACGAGCTCAAATAAGTGCCAACCAGTTTAAATGTTAAATAGGTCATCGCTAACTCTGATCAAAATGCTTTATTCTTCATTGTATCTGAGAGTGATTTAAACTAGAAACACAGACATATTCCTGGGAGCAAGAACGCATGGCTCCCTACCCAGCTGCTCTAATCATTCCCTGTCTTTACACCCCACTGGCTGTCTGCCCAGCTCTGGACAAGTTTTGGGCAGCACTTCAGCTTAGAGGGGTGAGAGAGGTGTGGAAGATCTCCTGCTCCCTCCCCACCTGCCCCCCAAAGCCAACCTGCAGCCCACCACTGCAGCCACACTCCTGAGGGTGGGCATGCTGGTGGAAAATGAAGTAAGAAAAAAGACAACCCAAACCCTCAAACATCTCCACAGTCAAATTTTCTGATTAGTCAGCTACACTGTGGAAGTGGAGATGGTTTTTTTCAGCTGTCCCCTAAAGTTAAAAAAAAAAAAAAAATAACAGTCCAGGCTAATTTGTACAAGGAAATTGAAGAGGCTTTGAGGAGAGTACAAAGGCCTCTCTCAAGTGGATCAAGACACTTCCCTGCAATTATTCAGTAAATAGTCCGGAATGCAAAGTTAAGGAAAGAATTATTCTTTTCTACATCTCACATTGCTTCCCACTGTCGAGAGATCAGCCTTCTACAGGCAATATCAAGGAAGTCCACATGCCTGATAGACATCTCTAGTTTCAAATTTAGGACCTTAGAGTTGGCCACACTGCCATCTTAACCATCGTCAGCACCATTGTAGTCAACAGCAGCTAAGAGCAACAAGGACCTAATAACCCTATCACTTTATCAGCAGTCTCTGGCAATTCTTCAGGCCAGTTAATGTAGAACAAAATACCCTCTGTGTCAGCCAGAACAGGTGTCCAAAAATAGCAGTCAACCACTAGCCTCAGCTGCACCATTGCCTGTGTGAGGAGCTTAGTTTCTGGTTGTCTGGTCAAATCTCCCATTGTTCACTTCATTGTACACACTTCTCATTCATTAATGTAACAACAACAAGCTCCCAGTAATAGGATCTTGCCACTAGAAGATGATTTCTTGCTTTCAAAAATAAATACTCTGTTTCACCTTCACATTGTTTTTATAATACAGTAGGAGATCTTCATCCTGTCAAGTTTTATTTTCATCCTACTGACATTACTTCTTAATTAAAAGAAAAGTAGATGGATTCAACCAGGTGCTATGACTGATATGAAGCACAGTTCCTCAGGAAAAAAAAAAAGAATCAAGTCAGAGAAGAAGGGAGTATGCCTGGCAGTCATTTCATGTAGCCAGCTACAAGCAGTGGTAGGTGGCCTTAACTGGCTCTTCTGGTTGTTTGTTCTGCAGTTTTGCAATGTCTTCCAGCTGTCTTTTCAGTTTCTTTATTGTTGTATTTATTTTTTAATGATTCTTCGCTGAGGAGTCTCAGCTAAGAGAACAGAGAGCCAGCAGCAGCAAAGCATCGTTTCCCTCCTCCCCATGCGCGGGGCAAGTGAGGATTTTGCACTTCATACATCATTTACAGCTTCTGGATGTGAGGCTGCGACCAAGCCCGTCGTGGCTCAGACAGCATTCCAGCACCAAAAACCGCAGCTGGCAGCCAGAATTTCACTGAAAAACACTGTGGGGAGAAGTACACTATAAAGAACTAACACTTTTGTAAAGTCTAAGTCACTGCAGAAATAAAACATTTTAGTTTGTATGAATATTCTCTTTCATAACAAATCAGTGTATGTCAAAATGCCCTATGTATTAAAGGAGATGTAAAATGCATAATGCTTTGCTCCCCCAGAAATAATTTATATTTTGAATGTGTTTGAGCTGTACCTGTTCCCCGTGGGGACCAATATAAGCACTTAATAGTACAGCATCATTTCAAGACAACTGAAGAAGTATTAGAAACATACTGCTTAGTTGGAGAGACAGAGGCAACAAAACCAACCAAAGAAGAATAAAGTACAAAAGTGAGAAAGTTCTGCATTTACAGAGTTTGCTCTAAAGGAGAGCCATTAGTGAGCAGCTGAAGACTGCAAACAGTACAGGGTGAAATTAACAGGATTTTTTATTTGAATAAAAGAAGGAGCTTCTCTGGTTTCTGGGAGACAGAGTTTGGGCCATAGACTCCGGGGTGCTCACAACAGCAGGCAGTGGAACAGCCAACTGAAACTCTCATTGTCTTTGAGTTGGCTGAGCCACATCACTAGGAAACCAGATCGAAGATACACTCCAGGAAGAATAAAATGTGTCAAATAAGAGGTTTTAGGGGGAAAAATCTACTCAGGGACAAGAAGGTAAAGGAAGAAAAAAGCCTGTTCAGGAAACCACAAACTTTCATGGAGCTGGTGATTATTTTGCTTTTATTCAGGCCACAGAAATGTTTGATCCTCTATATAAACGTAAAGCCTTGAAACGCTCTGTCCTGCAAGGCACATCTACTAAATAATGCAGAGTTCCCAATGGAAAAGAAACCTTCTTCCATCTACAGAGGGATTTTTAAAGGGCCACATCAGAGATCTGAGCTTTTAATTTTATCTTACATTTAAATTTAACAAAAGGCCTATTGTTTTCTTTCAGTAGATTAAGAAAAAAGCCACAATGACTTAAAAGCATTCAAAGTGAAGGCAGGGTAACAAGGAAGGCTAAATTAGAGGCAAAAGCACTTTCAAATTGCATATCCTTAACTCTTCTTACTGTGTAGGCAGGATCTCACCCTTAGATGCTGGGTCACCTATGGTCTTAGAAAGAGCAGGACGGCTTAGGTTTATAGCTGAAAATGGAGCAGATGGGTGACTCTGAGGGAAACACGCTGCTGGATGAAGCCAAGCACGTTAAACACACTTCTTTCCGTACAGCACGGAAGACACAACACATCCCGTTTCTTGGGGATAGCTGGAAACAAGGGATGCCGTCATTCAGTGACACCACCACCCAATATGGAGAGCAAGGATGGGTCAGATGCTAACTGGCACTTCTAGGATTCGGGTGGACCCCCTTGGGGCACCCCTGAGCAGAGAGGCAGGAGGTAGAGTTGCCCCACCATCAACCCTCTGCACCCTCGGAAAACCAAAGCAGGCAGGCTGACCCCCAAGTCTGCCCCGCCTGTTAGGGACCCCCAGAGCATGCACCAGCAAGGGTGGCATTTGTGGCAGCCCAGTGGTGCCCACCACTGCTGTCAGTCACGTGCTGTGTCCTACCAGGTGATGCACAAGCAACCCCAGCAACTGGCAGCAGCACAGACCTCTCCAGGCCCAGCAATTCACCACTCTGTCTCCTCTAACATCTGCTCGTGCAAAGAAGAGAGGGAAGAAGCAGGATAAAATTATTTCACTTTTTCTTTCTGCTTTTTCCTTCTATGATATGAATAGCAAGGCCATGGTTTGCAAAACCATGTGTTATTTTCTCCTCCAGTTAAACTATATACCAGTAAGCATGGGAAATCCATTATGAGAATTAAGGAGTTTAAAGAAATAAAATAAGACATTTAAAAACAGTGTTGAAACATGTTTCCCCACAGAGAGTTTGTCTTAGTATCTAATAAAATTTAACATATACTTAAATTTAAGCACAAAAGACTTTGCAGGATGAAAGGAACATACTATTCAAATTATTCATTTCATCTGATACTCACAGCTCTTTGATTAACATCACTTCAACTGGAAGAAAAAAATTCCCATCTTCCTTTTTTCTTCTCTCTTTTTATAGTATTTTGCACTTCTTTTTCATGCAATGAAGTCTGCTACCCTTTTATTTACAATCAGATCCACTTCCCTGTTCAAAATCCCTTCTGTCTGAAACTGCATGTCTTTTAAGAATATAGGAGAAGCAGGGAGGAGGGACAGCTCTGTTGATGCTTCTGAAAAACATCCATAAAAGGATGTATTAGGCAGTCAGAAAAAGAGGTGTGGGGAAATCTGTGCTGGGAGATGAGGAGCAAAAGGGGACACAGATGCACTGGGGGCACTGCTGGGCCAGGGAAGAAGAAACAGACAGAGCTGGTGCCTGGTACATACTGTTGGTGGGAGGACCTCTGACAGCTATTGCTGGGGAATCCCACAGGCTGGGGCCATGTTTTCTGTAGGGCTGTACAGAGAGTCACTGTCCTGGTGCTTGATTGATTTTATATGGGAGCTCAACAATTAACTATAAGAAACAAAATAAGGAGAGAGAAATCAAGGTTTCAGTTTGCTAGGTGCTACATAGGCACTGGACACAACAGGCTTCCCAGTATTGCTTCTTTCGTATCATTTTCTTCAAGCTGATATTGCTGGACTCAGGGTCCCCATCCGAGCCAGGCCAGCTCAGTCCTGCCCTTCCCAGAAGGCTTGGGAAGAGCTGTGTCCCCAGCCTCTGCCCAGAGAGGAAGGTGCTCATCACCCTGGCCACTGAACCTGGCAGATGGATCAGACACTGCATTGGGATGGCTGCCAGGATTCCAGTGAGCACCTTCAGATTGTGAGTTCCATCAGGGTGCTTCTGAGTCCCAGGATCCAGAGGACCCAGGAGGTGACTCAATGCCATCTTCTTCTCCAAACCATGTACAGAGATAGAGCACAGAAGGGATGTTTTTTAATAAGCCAGTAACAACTGGTCACAATCAAAAAGCAGCTTTGTTTGAATTTGTGTGTACATATATATACACACACACATACATACACAGAGCTATCTGCAGAGGAACCCTTAATAAGATCAATACTCTTATTGAACATATTTTCCTCGGTATGTGCTTAGCCTTTCCAGTAAAATGATTCATATAAAACACATTAAGCAAAACTGTGCACTCAATACACTATTTTGGCTATTCAGCACCCCTTCAGACATCCTCCTCATACGTGAAAGGTCAGGATACATCATATTTTTTCATTTCCACATCTGAGTCACCAAACAAGAATCACCTCCTGTATGAGGAGATGTACATTTAAGTTTTGACACCCTCCAGCTTACAGAAAATGGCTCCGTAAACATAGCTGGCACAAGGCAATCTGTCACAAAATTCTCATGGTATTTCCTTGCTCCTTTTTATCTGCGCAAGTGATCAAACACAAACTAAACTTTTTCTGGTAAATCTTATCCTTCCTAGGAATGGAACTCCTTCTCATAGATTCTTCTTAGAGTTGACCTATGAAAATATCTGGGGTGTTTGTTTATATAATCTTGCTTCTGTCAGGCGAGGCCAGCCTGCCTGTGATGCCAGAGCTCTCGTCTGTCTGCCAGTCTCACTTCTCTTTCACAGACACTCCATCCCATTGAAATCAATAAGTAAGAATCAATAAAACGCAAATGCTGCACTTTACCATGGCTGCTTCAGACTGCCTTCCTTCAGCCCTGGAAATGCTGTGGCTCTCCCTTCAGCCTACCTAAGGCAGTTTAAGGGAAGAGGAAAGAAAGGTCCCAGGCAGCTTGATGGGCAAGAAGAGCATCAAGGCTTGCTCAGCTCCCAGCCAGCATCAGTGGGCACCTGGGTATCTTTTTTTCCTGGTACTCTACTGCTTCAGGAACCACCTGTGCACTGCAATAGCCTCACAGGGAGTGGCTTTGCCAAACATAAGCAAGAGCAAGGGCACTGATGTACTTTTAGAAAAGCAAAACCTGGGAATTGCTTCTCTAAGCTCGGCAGACTTCAACCATTGCTCAGGCCAGACGGTTTAAACCAGTCATTGTTTCACCACTGCCATGAGACCAAAAGCTGTACTCATCCATCACCACATTTTTAACCCCAGCTCCCTCCTCAGCCTCTTTTTGACAGACTGCTGCCTCTGACAGCTTCACCTTCTGCAATTTTCAGACCCCACAAATCACTACTGGCAAAGCAGGAGCTCAGTAAAACAACCCAGTTGTACAATTCCCTCTCTGAACTGGCCACCTACTGTACAGACACCTAAATAAACCAGTCTTTCAGCCTAGGATTTCCAGAGAAATCATCACCCACAACTCATGCACAGGATGAAGGACTGCAGCAGGGGGCTATGGCAAGGCTGTGGGCAGCATTTCTTGCCACAAGGCAAATCTATTTGAATACTCCTATTATTCCAGTACTTGTTTAGCCTAACTTATCCTAGTTTATTTCAAACAATAATATAATTTGTATGGGCATGGTGCATTTTACTTCACTGAGAAGTTAAGGTCTCCAGAGACTCCCACTAAAATCATACTGATACTGTCAGCAATGTAATTGCCACATGGTCTCCACAGACTTCTATTGAAATTGCTTTCGTCTCCTAATCGCAAGCACTAGAAACAACATCCCAGCAGAGACTCCAAAGACTTGCAATGGAGTCATGTTCCATCATAAATGGTCTCATAATGATCCTCTTTAGACATCCTTTGAAACTGCCAAGAGATTGGTGCTGCGCAGTATTTATTTTCCACGACGTTCTGTAAAGGACATTAATGTTCTTTCCCTTGAATCCTGGAACTCACGTCCTATTAAAAAACTTTATGAGCAGTAACTACTGCTTCACTGCAGTCCCCCACAGAGCCTTCAGTATATATATTATTGTTTCACAAACTGCACTACTGAGTTGCAACTGAATTAGGAAACATACCCTTTATTCAGCAGACTGGAGCGGATCCCAAGGATTTGTTTTGCTTTATGAGGTAATGACAAGAGGAGGGGAGAAGGAAAATGTATTTTTTCACCCAGAAAACAGACTATCTCCTTGGGAGACACCTTGGCCCATGCATGACAGCCTTAACAAACAGGTTAGCATCACACTAGGTGATAAAAGTTGCTGGATTTGTACAGTGGAGGCTGCAAAGGTTATTTTCCCCCTTGTTTCCCCTGGTTATGTATTACAGACAGCAGGCCTGAAGCAGTGTCATGCTGAGAAAGGGGATTTAAACCCCCCTGGGTGTAGGAGGAGGCTTAAACTGCACAACAGAAGACAGATCGTAAATCTGGTCCACCTCTCTTTATCTTTGACACCTCTTCAACTCAGAGAATAAGTAATCAAAGTTTCTGAGCTTCTGGATAAAGTTCTTTCTCAACAGGAAAGCTGAACATACGCTCAGGTTGCAGCACAGGGCAAATTCTGCAGTAAGTTTTGAAATTCTTGATCTCAACAGGTTTGGAGTGGGAGTATCAGCAAGGTTTTCAATCCTCTACTGGGGCATTTCATATTTTAGAGAAAGGGACACACAGAATCATTAGGTTATCACAGAATTATTAAGTTGGAGAAGACCTTTAAGATCAGCAGGTCCAACCATTAATCCAGCACTTCCAAGTCTACCGCTAAACAATCTCCCTAAACGCTACATCCATACGTCTTTTAAATTACCTCCAGGGATAGTGACTCAACCACTTCCCTGGACAGCCCGTTCCAATGCCTGACAACCCTTTCACTGAACATTTTTTCCTAATATCCAATCTAAACCTCCCCTGGCACAACTTGCGGCTGTTTCTCTCATCCTATCACTTGTTACCTGGCAGTAAGGTGAGACCGACCCTCACCTCACTACAACCTCCTTAGTTCATGGAGAAAGAAGGACCAGAGATGAGCAGAGGCGTAAGGGACAGAACACTTTGATTCCTTTCTTGTCTCTGCTTGTTCTAGGTTTCCTGTGGTGCTAGTACTTGATGGCTTTCAGAAAGCCATCTCAGGTGCCCATGACTCCCCTTTTACAAAAGGATTCAAGGACAACCACCTGCCACATATGACACAGGAGATGAAGCTTTAATTACATAAAGGAAACTAAGAACACAGAACAAATTATTCTACCTTCTGAGATATCAAAGTACTCCTATGTAGCAGAAAACAGAAGAACAATCCTTTAGTCAGTCTATACTTACCCAGCTATTCTACTCCAGCAGTCATGTGCTGGAAATCTCATATAAATGTCATCTCTAGCCTTTGACTATATTTGCCATGATATTAGATGGTAGAGAGGCATTTCATACCAAAAAAAAAGGATACTCTGAGTTTAAAATAAAGGCTGACCAGCTCCTTGTAAAAAAACCTCCACCATTACAAAAGTCTAGTGCATCCATGCCACAGACATGAGATACCCTCTGAGTCAAAGGATCTATTGGGAGAGTAGCAAGGACAGGATTATTTCTTTTGCTTGCTATGTAATATAAGAAACTTACTAATATATAGCTGCATGTAAATGTAAGATATAATTACTACTAATAACAATTATTCGAGCTCTGGGGAGAAATGGATCAATGGTCTTATCCTGGTCTTGTCAGCACCTGATCTTTACCATGAAAACTTATGAGCCAATCTACGCAGTGAATTAACTGAGTCACAGCTTATATTCACTAGAGAAAGAGCCCTGATCTGCTGCCATTCCACAGTGCAGATCTTAAAATCAGCAAGCATTTTAGTTTTATGGCTGAGTAAGATCTACTGCTCAGCAGTATATGTGTGTATAATACTGAATATTGTAAACCATACTCTGGCTTACTGGTCCACTGTAGGGTAAAAAAAAATAACAGCTACATCTAAAATTTAATAGTCTTAAGGCTTTGGTACAAGCCACTTTGAAGTATTAGATTACTTTTTTTGTCAAAAAATAGTTCATTGTTTTATTTTGCATTCCTAGTCAAAACTGCATCTTTTCCAGCTGTTAATGAACCCTGCCTAAAGTAGACATTTACATTCAGCCTATTTACCTGATGCATAATGCTTTATGAAAAAATCAGCTCTAAATGATACAGCTAGAATTTTATTACAGACTTTTGGTGCAAATAATAAAATCTTTCTACAGGTAATGAACTTCCCAACAAAGCAAGTTTGTTAGTTAGTAAAAATAAATGTTTTTTAAAACAATTAGGATATTAGAAAAATATGGGTTTCAATAAAGACTTGTTTGTACATTTTATATTAATTGACATTTATTACTTTCAGATTTTCTGCAATTTTAATAGCATGGAAATAAGCAGCAGGAATGATGGCTTTCAGGATAACTAATTTATATCGTCAGCATAACATGATCTTCATTTGTCTGAGAATAAACAAAGACTTCATTATTTCATCCAGTAGGACAGACAGATCTGTTAGCAGCTCAAAAGATGGATTTGCACCTAGTGGTGGACCTACCCTGGTAGCAAACATTCTCATCTTAGACTTAAGGTTTGATCTTTATTTCTTAAGCTTTGAAATACAACATTAAAAACATAGTCAGAAGGCTCAAACAAAGGCAATGTTTGCCTTTCCAGGTTAAGGGTTTCCACCAGTCATTCACATTTGTAAATATAGCACAGTTTCTTCTCCTATAATCTCCTGCACTCACTTGAGAAGCCCTCCTGGTCTTTCCACTTCCTCCTCTGCTAACAAGGATCATGCCAAGGTGATGTGTGTGTCTATCTATGTATGATACACAAGATTAAGCTTTTCGGGGGTCATGGCCTTTCTGCAAGTACTTTAAGAGATTTATGCTTACAGACCAGTTAATAATAATGTGAAGAACATGAAGATTTAACTTTCATTCTACTTATCTGTAAGAGAATAGTTTTCAGTGTTTCTAGACAGAACAGACCATCAGATTATGCTACACAATTTCTGTTAACCCACAGACTATCACATTTCACACAGATGCTCTACATTCAACCCAAAATTTCAGTTAAATTACACCAGTTCAGCTCTCAGATGACCAGAGTTAAACATATGATAAACAGAAACTGAAGCTCAATCAAATACCAAAGACCCTACAAACAGGAGGAAATCAGGTTAGAACCCGGCAGCAGAAAAAAAGCTGAAGAAAGGTGACCACACATTCACATCTGTCTTATCTGACAGACTTCTTCCAGTCCTCACATGATGATACACAGGACTGTGTCCGTGTCAGTCAAACAAAAACAATGAGGCTCAGGAGTGAGCACTGCTAACCCCCTGTTTCAGAGCCCCACCTGCAACTGTGGAATACATCAGGCTTTAGAGATAAACAGTTATTAAAACATTAACAAACCCAATTAATTGTGTGAGGGGGTTAAAAAAGTCCAGCTTCTTGCGGGTGACTGGCTGGAGTCCTGACGCACAAGACTTTATTATAACCACTTTCCTGAGGTGGGAATTTAAGGGTGATGGATGTGCTGAGAGCAGTGAAGGTGACCCAGTTCTGCCCACAGCATCCAAAAGAAGAAGTGTAAGAAGTGCTCCAAGCACAGAGCTTAAGGAAAACACACTCATACCTTACCATGGCTCCAAAGGACCATAGGTATTCTACTACAGGAGAAAAGAACTTCTTCCAAAAGGACATTCCAACTTTGTCTCAAAAAACACAAGCCATGGAAAGCCCTGCACCTCACAGTAAACTGCCCTCATCCCTCTCAATAAATGTGTGCTATTCAAGGCTGAATTAGTCAAATTTCAGACACTGGATTTCTTTGTGGTTTTGCAGACAGATTGAAAAGTTGCTACCTCTGATTTCCAGCTAGCATTACTTGCCAATGCATGCTTCCCCATTCTTTTTCCAGCTGTATGCAAGCTGTTCCTTATCCCTACTTGGAGATCAACTACATGCACACACCTCGAAGTTAGACACAGCTCGCCCTGAAGAGACCAGGAGCTTTACAGTCAAGGACTGCAAGTCCAGATGTGACTTAGATGAAACTTAAGGTGATTTGCAGGGCGAAATCCAGGGGACAACTACCACTGACTTCTGAAGGGCCAGGACTTATCCAGGCTAGTAGCTTAATAGAAAATTCTCAGGAGTGAGAATTTCAACTAGTGTCTTGGCAAATTTTCAGCTCAGGTAATTATGTTCTGCCCTTTTAAAATTCCTTTGAAGTTTCACTTGGCGAAGTTAAACCTCCATGTCCTTTTCTGGACCTGCAAACACATGAAACTATGAGGGCCTATCCCAAAAGCAGCAGCACTTCAAGGATGCACTGACGACTTCTTCCTGGGCAGATTATGACGCACTCAGGTATCAGAGGGTGGAAATGT
>VYZQ01000954.1:25781-51843 GCA_013400655.1 Mystacornis crossleyi
TTGCAGTGATGCTCTTAAAAAGGAAACTCTAGTAAGGTTAACAAGAGATTTGTGAACATTACAAAAAAATATGGACAAGCAAAATCTAAGTTCTTCCCCTGGAAAGACAAGTGTTAGCAGGTTTCCCTTCCCATTAACAAAGCAGAAGTCTACAGATTGTATTTGCACAGTAACCCTCAAAAATCTTCACAAAGAGCAGGAGATTAGCACCACTCACACACGCATTGCTCAGCTATAAGATGGCAGCACCTTATGTACTCGTCTATGAAATTACAGCGCTCTGTATGTACACAATTGATGCCTAAGAGCAGTTCTTTTTCAAGGGCAGTAAAACCTGAGAGTTGCACGATGAGCAAAATGAGAGACGCAGCAATGTAAAAAACATCCAAAGGCTTTGCACTGCTTTTCCAGAATTAGTGTGTACAGTACAAATTTATTGATGCTAGTGCTGTTTTGAACTGATAAAATATTTCTTTAAGAGATGTATATTTTCATTTTAAGTATCTTTTCTCAGAGTAGTTAAAAGTATTCTGTAAGAAAAGATGCTCTTCAGTGCGAAATTAATCACCTCATTTAATGCAATCATCAAGGAATGTCTCTATTAATTATTATTAATAATACAGAGCAGATTATTATATTGTAGTATTCATAAATGCTACAATTTTTGCTGGACCACCATTAAAAAGTTCAAGCAGGAAATGAGACCATTTTTAAAAGCCAGGTATATTTTTATTTTATTCCTGGTGTTAAATTTATCTTTAACAAAAGAAAGAAGTCATTCTAACTATCCTGCGTTCAGACCGTCCTGAAACTGCCTCTGCAGAGAAAACTGTTCTTGCAGCACAGCAAAATCTCCTGAACACTTCCAGTGATTTTGTCGTGTATATCAGTTGTCACAGCCTCAGTTTGGCATCAAAGACCAGTGACAAGTACGCCCTGAAGACACCCCTCTCTCCTTCCCCAATGACATAGTGCCTAAACAGTTGGCTCATCATAAACAGCTGTCTCATAGATGGTTAAAGGCATGTGAAGTTAATGCTACCCTGAAAACTAAACTCTCTTCCCATGCTATGATTCTGCAAGAATAAACACTTTTTACTATTTAATGTTTATTACCTAGGGAAGCCCACCATAGTTTGTTTAAATTAAAAAAAAAAACCAAACCTACACAAACCACACAATTTGCAAATGAAGAGTCCCTCAATTTCAACAACTTCGGTCTGCAAGTTGCCTGAAGGTGTTTTTGCCTGGAGCAGTAGAATGCACCCTTATGCCTGTAAATGGTCCACTGCCTATCTGGGGAGAGAGATTTCAGGCAGGTTTGGGGCTGCAGCAAAATCAGATCCAAGTGAAATGCTTACTTGGGCCAAACCCCCATGTTCACTTACGAGCTGCTACTCTATCATCATTTTCATCCTCTGCAGCTGCTTGAGTGTTCTGGGCTGAGATGAGAGCAGGAACCCCAAATTCAGAGGGAGAGACGGGAATCACTTTTGGCATTCTATCCCTTTCCTCACCCCTTCTGCTGGCAAGGAAGAAAAAAAGANTCCAAAAGGACATTCCAACTTTGTCTCAAAAAACACAAGCCATGGAAAGCCCTGCACCTCACAGTAAACTGCCCTCATCCCTCTCAATAAATGTGTGCTATTCAAGGCTGAATTAGTCAAATTTCAGACACTGGATTTCTTTGTGGTTTTGCAGACAGATTGAAAAGTTGCTACCTCTGATTTCCAGCTAGCATTACTTGCCAATGCATGCTTCCCCATTCTTTTTCCAGCTGTATGCAAGCTGTTCCTTATCCCTACTTGGAGATCAACTACATGCACACACCTCGAAGTTAGACACAGCTCGCCCTGAAGAGACCAGGAGCTTTACAGTCAAGGACTGCAAGTCCAGATGTGACTTAGATGAAACTTAAGGTGATTTGCAGGGCGAAATCCAGGGGACAACTACCACTGACTTCTGAAGGGCCAGGACTTATCCAGGCTAGTAGCTTAATAGAAAATTCTCAGGAGTGAGAATTTCAACTAGTGTCTTGGCAAATTTTCAGCTCAGGTAATTATGTTCTGCCCTTTTAAAATTCCTTTGAAGTTTCACTTGGCGAAGTTAAACCTCCATGTCCTTTTCTGGACCTGCAAACACATGAAACTATGAGGGCCTATCCCAAAAGCAGCAGCACTTCAAGGATGCACTGACGACTTCTTCCTGGGCAGATTATGACGCACTCAGGTATCAGAGGGTGGAAATGTTAGCTCGGAGGCAGAGGAAATTGCAGTGATGCTCTTAACAAGGAANAAGTACGCCCTGAAGACACCCCTCTCTCCTTCCCCAATGACATAGTGCCTAAACAGTTGGCTCATCATAAACAGCTGTCTCATAGATGGTTAAAGGCATGTGAAGTTAATGCTACCCTGAAAACTAAACTCTCTTCCCATGCTATGATTCTGCAAGAATAAACACTTTTTACTATTTAATGTTTATTACCTAGGGAAGCCCACCATAGTTTGTTTAAATTAAAAAAAAAAAACCAAACCTACACAAACCACACAATTTGCAAATGAAGAGTCCCTCAATTTCAACAACTTCGGTCTGCAAGTTGCCTGAAGGTGTTTTTGCCTGGAGCAGTAGAATGCACCCTTATGCCTGTAAATGGTCCACTGCCTATCTGGGGAGAGAGATTTCAGGCAGGTTTGGGGCTGCAGCAAAATCAGATCCAAGTGAAATGCTTACTTGGGCCAAACCCCCATGTTCACTTACGAGCTGCTACTCTATCATCATTTTCATCCTCTGCAGCTGCTTGAGTGTTCTGGGCTGAGATGAGAGCAGGAACCCCAAATTCAGAGGGAGAGACGGGAATCACTTTTGGCATTCTATCCCTTTCCTCACCCCTTCTGCTGGCAAGGAAGAAAAAAAGAGCAAAGCAAGTTGATATGAGAGTGAATTCTGCTTTTGTAGCCAGGATTCAGAATTCATATTTGTCTCTGGAGCTTGATTCAAGAGGAAGTATCTTGAAGGGAGAAGCCTCCAGTGTACAAGCATTTTAAAAGATGTGCTCAGTAGTTTTATATATATATTTTTTACTGCTGCCTTAGAAGAAAATCCTGTCAAGATAGTACACTTTTTAAGAAAATGCAATAGCTTCCCTTAGTAACTCTCACTCCAGTGATGTCTTCTGCTCTCACACCCAACCTCATCCTCCCAAAACACCTAAGAAGAGCACACAAGACATACAGTCCTTAAATAACAAAGATCATAAGCAACTCGCAGTATAAGTCCCATAGGGCAAATCCAGGTGGCATAAACATGGGCATAAGTCATACGTTTTGGGCCTCACATACATTGCAGGGCCAGGAAGAATAGCAATTCACTTGAGGGCCTGTCAAGCGCACAGGCATGCACCACATCCACGATATGAATTTGCACACCCTCCTTCTTGCTGCACCTCCAGACGCGGTCTGAAGACGCAGCATGTCAGCCTTGCTCTCAGGGGATGATCAAGAGAAAGGTCAGCATCACTTCTGAGTCGCACCTGTGGCCTGATCCTTTACAGCCCAGTGCTTCCCACATCTCCACTGCTGCTCACCGTTGCCTGCCATTAACACAGCCCGTCTTATCTGAAGCAAGGGGCAGGATCCTATTCTCTTACCCTGCACTAAGGGCCCCGCTCCCCCTTACCACCATGTACAGAATGGTCACTAGTAATAAATCTTCCACCAGTGATGAGACTGCCGTTACCAATGAGCCATACTTCTAATCAGATCCTTAAAAAAGAAACTTACAATTCCTTCAGTTCTTTTTACATGACTGAGCCATTTTCCTGGTTAGCAAATAAAGATTAAAAGCACTCAGTTCTGCAGGGGTATGCACCAGGAGAAATAAATATGTTGACACTAGAGAAACTCTGACCCTTTTTGAATACTGGAGTACTATTAGGCTCATTGCTAGCATCCATAATAAATACGGTGCTCCTAAAAATTTAAAAGGCCCATTTAAAATATTCCTAGACACAGTGACCATTTAACAAGTTTATACTGAATAGCGTAAAAGAAAACAGAACAATTTGATTTTCAAACACCCAGCACTGATACTATTGACATTTAGCTCCCCCCCAGCCTTAACCTTATCTTCTTTGTCCTTGTCTCTCCCATTATTCTTCCTTTCTTTGTTTACTTGATCTTACTTTTCTCATCCTGTCATTTACACAGTAACATTATTTTAACGAGTACATTTGAACAGGAACTACACCAATTACTACATCACCCATTTTTGCTTAGCCTTTATAAAGAAAGGGAGAGGAAGGAAAGTAAAAAGATTAAACCAAATGCAATAGTTTCAAGTTCCCTGCAAAGTGCCAATGCATCTCAAGTTAAGCCTGCTCTGCAGTGAATGTATAAAATATATTCAGTGCCATATAAGTAATGACATATCAATTAACTGTGTCACAAGGTCTAAAAATATGCAAATTACTGTACTTCAATTAGAAAAATCTACATCCTTGGAGAATATTGTAAATCAGGAAATTTGGGAGACATTAAGAGTAATCAGTGAAGGAAAGCATGCACTTTCCCCCGTATCCTATTTTTATACATACATAATGAAATAATTATAGCTACACTGTATTTATGCTTCTGCAAAAAAAATAAAATCTTAAGATCTTTACAATGATAAATTTAATCCACATTACGTTTGCAGACAACATTAATTATATGAAAAAGAAATCTATTATCATTCAATATAACTAAGTTGAAACTAATTTGGACATGTAAATTAGACATACGACTTTTCCACAGTAGCAGTATATTAGAAAACAGATTTTCAAAAGAGATAGATTAATTAAAGAGGTCACATATGTGAAAAAGGCAAGTATGTTTCATTTGATTCTATGACAAAAAATATATATTGAGAAAAAAATGTATATACTAATTTTGAGAAAAAGAAGATTTTTATGTTTTAACAGCAGCTCTTCAAGGATTATTTTTTCTGTTAGGAATGCTATATCATACCCAAAGCCTATCAGTCCAGGGTGTACACCTGCAAATGTGTATGGCAGTGTCAGTTCTCAAAGAATGGGTCATTCACCACTGTAGCAGCTGTGGTGATATCTTTTGTTTGAAATTCAATTTGCATCTGTTTCAGAGATGCCATAAGAATGCATATAAGGCTCAAGCACATGACTTGGATCTGCAGTGGCTCCATTTCCCACAAACTGCTGTAGCCTTCAAAGGACTGTACAGACCAGCAGGAAACAATTCCCAGGACTGCTCCAGAAGAGAAGGAAAGGGCTGTCCTTGCCTATATGCTGGAGAGCCTTTTGAGAAGGATGTTTGTTCTCTCTTGTTCACCATGGAGTTTCTCCATGTCCCAAAGTGCTGATGGTGACCACTACGTGATGAGGACTCTCTGAGGCATTCAGTGTCTTTTGGGACAACACTGAACTCCACCATGCCTAGGACACCTCCCAGCGAAGCTCCCATGGCTTGTTCCCCAGATGGCAAGCATTAGGAGAGCAGGCTCGGAGTCTGCCAGAGATAGCTGGGACACATGGAAGGTGCAGCTACCCAAGCACATAGATTCCCTTGCAGGTACAGTCATAGAGGGAACAGGCACGCGAAGGCAGCCAAATTCATGCATGTTATCAATTGCAAAGATGAAGCAGTCCAGTTTTCCAACATTGAAAGTGTGGGGTTTTAAATACCACAATTATGGCCTTGCACTTACCTGAGGAATAGGGTCACCCAGTCCCCAGTACAACCAATCACAGATAAACAGGCAAGATCAGGAAAGACACACAAACAGAACCAAGTCCTCTAAGAACCTCTGACTTGGGAGCTGAGGCCACCAAACCCTGACAAAAGGTGCTCAGAGTACTCCAATTCGTAAATATCAGAGGACTACAGAGCTCTAGAAGGCTCAAGGCAATGCAGGCTTATTTCTGGGGTTCTCCACAAGTCACTCAGTACTCAGTACTGCTCTTAATGAAGGTCACATATTTCCTCATTGACTTTGAGGAAAACAGGGACCAGCCCTTCAAGAAACCCATCTTAAACAGTTGCCATTAACCTGTGCACACTGCCACTATTAAAATAGTATCACACACATCTGTCTCTCATCAAAATCAGACCTATAAATGGATTTTTAAAATGTATATAGGCCAGTTTTACTTAAGCACAGGAGATTTCCGATAAACATGCAAATAGGAATTTAAACAGGAATTTAAAGACCACGAATTCAATTCTCATTACTTATGCAAACGATCATGGTCTTGTCATGCTTTATTTCTCTGCCTTATCATTTTATCTACGGTATTTCCCCTCTGTTGCTCTATTTTCCTTTTTTTCCTGTCATCTACATTTTCTGGATGCATTTTTAATGTCCTTACCTCCCTATTTTAACCTTTCAGGTAATACAGGATTTACAGCAGCAGACAGGGTACAGGCATTCATATGTAAGGAAAGGCACCTCCTGTAATTCCTGATACATAATTGCAGGAAACAGAAAACTTAAAGATATTATCGGACAAGTAGTTTTATCATTTGAACCTAAGGGCATTTATAGACTGCAAGCAGAAATCAGATAGACAGATTTACAATTGCATTTCTACACCTTAAAAGTTAAAAAACCTGTAAGTGGTTATTTATAGGAAATAGCTGTATCTCCTTTAAAAAATATATTTTATTTAGTTCAATCTGTGTTCCATTTATTTGCCATATTTCTATCTGTCATTATAGTTGAGGAAAATACTAGAATATCCATCCTTCCTGAACTGTAGGACAACTATCAGATAAGGATCAGAACAAATTCTAAAAAAAACCCTCACGAGTTATGATTAACTCTATGTAAAAAGAGGACAGGCAAGGGGAAAAAAATACAAGGAAGAGAAAACCATAATCACCAACTACCATTCCTATGGGAAGGGAAGGGGAGGAAAAAACCCAAAGGAAAAAAAAGCAGAACGAACGAGAGACAGAAGTATATGCTGTAAATATAGCATACATTTTATTACCGCCTATGTGCTGCTACAACCCAAGACCTTGCAATTTAGTTGCCTATTATTTGCCTTTAAACATTAGCAGAAGAGATCTACCATTTTTGAAAGGTAATTATACTGTAATGCAGATGGCAGTAAAACTATTAAACAAGATAAGCCCTTGCAATGATCTTTACAAAGCAAACCAAAAGTAGTACTGAATCATAAAAGACCCAACGTGGAGAAGGCTGCATTGCAGCACTACCGCTCTGCCACGAGCTCCCCTGCAAAAGTGGCAGCGCAATATTGCAAACAGCATAAGAAGCAGACACAGTGAAGGTTAAGCACTTCGTAAATTTAAAGGATTCTTAATCCCAGACTAATCCTTTACAGTCTCTATTTGGTGTAGATCCTAAAATACTCCAAGTACTACAGAAACGCTTGTTTGGGTGGTTTTTTCCTCCAGTATAGTTTAACTTTTACACCCTCCTGCTATCTACAAGCTCTGTTGGCACACTGTCTTTTTAACAGGATTTTTCCTGCCTTCTGAAAGTTGTTGAGACACAGTGAATGCAACTGCTGAAGAATCATTAATTACTATTAATAGATGTCTCTGGAGATGGAATGAACTATAACAAGTAGTTTGTTTGACTGTCACATCAATGCACCTGGTATTTTTATGATTTATTAGTGACTCAGTGGAGATTTCAGAAGGCAAAAGGTGCATCATCAACCCATCTTGACTGAGATTGCCTGCCAGTTCCAAACAGATCCTTCTTCTTTTAAACTTTGACCAGCCATTCAACAAATCAGGGCACTCTCCAGTGATACCTTACAGATAGGAGCTAGCATCAGACATGCACAGAAAAGAGGACACAGAGGAGATAGGATCTGATCTTTGCTATTTTCCAGTGCATAAAATAACAGCCTGTCATCTACCTTTTACAGGTCATTTTTATCAAGTTGCAGGCCAAAATGAAATTTGACCTCCATTTTCCAGCTAGCCCAGAGATGATAAATTTAATGCAGACAGTGTAAATGAATGGGTCTCTACTAGGGAAAAGTTGGATTGGTGAGAATTATTAGTGGTGAAGTTTCTGCCCCTGTATTTTTCACTTCATTTTTCGCCTACAGTTTTTGTCAACCTTTTCCTGTACTTTTCTTCCTCTTTCACTGCAGTCTGACCCCTTTTTCACTAGGAAGGATAACATTTACTGCAGCCATGCTCTGGTCACTACAAGCATTCTTCTCCTTCTAGATAATTAAAGAGTGCAGGGCAGCAGAGGGCCAAGTCTGCAACCTCACCCAAAGGCGTCAAAGGGACTACTTGTATGCTTCAAGAGCGGCTAAGCCAGGGTAAAGCCACCAGATTCTTACACAGAGCTTTATAGCACCATACTTGTATTATTTCTGTATTTCTCAAGGAAAAATACCAAAACAAAATGTATGCAAAATTATGCCCACTGGGGACAATCTCCTAAGCCCACATGTATCTTTACTCACACACAGCATCAGGGCTTGGGCTATAACCTCTTCGGGGCACTCTACTTTCCATTACAGGTTAGTAGAGAAGAGGTCCCTGGCCAGAAGTGTTGACTACAACCATGGCTGGAAAATAAAAACTTCATCAGTTTGCAATAGATTGTTTTAAACCTTGACTAGCCTTCCAACAAAGGCTGTTCCACTTTGCCAGCAGTGTGAGTCTTTAAGCTGACAGTCCTCTCCCATTAATTGCTTTGATGAAGGAAAGAAATGAAGACTAATGGCAGACCTGGTGGACCCCTCCACCTGGCTGCAGTTCCCATGCACAGTCAGCTGTCCTAGAAAATCTTACCATTATCTTGGATATCTCTCTCCATGCTATTTGAAAATACTGCCAATGTAAATCTGATATTCCCTTGCTTAAGAAAATGTGGTTTTATTATTAAAGCAAGATGCCTCACTGGAGAAAATTTAGCACCACAGAGAACAGCAATGGATATATTTCATTATTATTATTGTATACAGGGTGCACTGGTTGTAAGAGGAACATCTGTGCTCCTAATTTTATTATAACTTCCAGTATTTACGATATCCAGTGAGGCAGGCAGAACACACCATGTGTGCATCTAAAAGACAGGGACAAGAATGGATACATGACAAACTCCTGAAACTCTGCATAGCTCCGCCTTTTTCTCTGTGACAGACAAGGAGTCGCTACACACAATGGGGCCATAAAAACCTGATGGAAACCACAGCTGAATTCACTGGGCCAAAGATGTTGCATTTCCAATGGTCTCCCCCTCTGGAATTCACCCTCAGTGAGGAGATGAGATTGAGCACAAATACTAAAACTATCAGACTGTAATTCAAAGCTGGCAGTGGATCTTCTACATCACTAAGTGCTGAACAGTAGAATGGCCCCAGGAGTGTAATTCTGAATTAAACTACACAAATTCAAGTACCCATAAGCAAAAGATGTATAACTGAAGCAGAGGGAATTAGAACTAGTTCCTTCTCTTGAAGGAACCAGATGCTCTACAGGCATGTTGTAGTACCTCTCTACCATGGTGACAGATGCCATAGTGATTCCTATAACTGGTGGCAAAGACAGCAATAAAGGTATGCTACTTTTATCCCACTGGACTGACAAACATTTTCTTTGAATCTCAAAGTCTGGAAGTAGGGGAGAAGGTTGAATACCAGTTCTGTGACAAGCAAACATATAAAGGGAAATGCCATCCATGGAAAAAGAACAACATTTTTAAAAATCCTTTCCCACTATAGCAGAAAAATGAGGAGTTATTGCGGGAGGGAGAGGAAAAAAAAATCCTGTAAATACTGTTTTAACAAATCCTTGAGGTTGGCCTGTTCCTCCATGTCCTGTCCCAGCAATATATCATACAGCTGTTTGCACACTCACTGATCTGAAGCAATTCCTCTCCTCTCACATCCCACAGGAGGCAAGGCAGGTTAAAAATTTTTACATTTTAAACAGCAGTTGGAAAATTTTTCCCACAAGTACACACTCCATTTATCTGCCAACGAATCCCACAGCCTGCGTGCTTCCCAGGCACATTCCTGGCTCCCTAATATTCATCCAAAAGATGCCCAGGAGCTGGGGTGGATAGAGCGGAGAGGAATGGTTGGCCAGGCTCCTACCCAAATCCTTGCAGCATCTCTTTAGCCACGTTAGTCAGAGGCAGTCTATTGGGCTAGGCAGCCCACATATCCAACCTGTAGAGCATTTCTTGTGCTCTCACATAGTACACAAACTTCCCCAGGGAAATTCGCACTGGGTCTTCTGACACAAACACTACACTCACAGGAATATCTTGCAGTCACATATTCAAGCCTGCAACCTGATTTTCAAAACGTAATTGTTTGCCTGAGAGCTCCTGTACTGCAATCATTCAGATAAAACAGCAGCCAAAGAAAAAGTAGATCCATTATTAAAATATAACATTAACCAAGCAAGTAGAGGTACACTCCACCTAGGTAAAGGCATCAGGACTGCTGAAAAGAGTGAGGAGGGCATTCAGGCAAGGACCAAGGCCAAGCCCTTGTCTGCTGCTGCACTGACACCTCTGTGGTGAGGTCCATGGGGTTACCCCCACTGCAGTAAGAGGGCGACTCTGACAGCAACTGCTCATTCTTTTGGAAATAAAAAGGGAAAGAACACTGTACACTGGAAAAGAAAAAGGGGAAATCAAGAAATTAAGAGGCAATGTATATGAAAGGAGACAAGAGTCTGTAATAAAGTTGGGTGGCTCAAACCGTGCTCTGACTCTGCCTTTGCTGCCAGTGAAGGTCCCACAGTGCTGAGGATGAAGTGGGAACAAGGCCCCCCTGAGGCACACGGGGTCTCTGTAAGGTGAATGATCCCTGATCAGCACGGCTGTGCACGTAAGGGCAGCGGCACAGAGCAGTCGTGCTGCCAGAGCTGTGCTTCTGCTGCTGCTGCTCCTTCTGCAGGGACAGGCAGGCACTGCTGTAATAAGCTATCTTGTCAAAAAGCGCTGTTTTGCCCGGACAAGCTATTTCCAGCAGTCCACCCAGGGCTCCTCTGCTGTTGCAGTGTGTGGGTATAGCTGCATCAGCAGCCTGCTCCTAATGGAGACAGAGCTTCAAGGCTGCTTTCCACATGGAAAAGGGCAGAATGCAGGGCAGCCGTCTTGCCACTTCACCTCCTCCAAGTCCCAGACCCCGTAATGCAAAAGAACCAGTTTCCCGGTCATTTTCTGATGTTTTTGGCAGAAACAGGTCATACTAGGCATATGGCTGTGCGGACATATGGATCAGGATTTCAGGCACTCTCCGACACACAAAGAGAGCGCAAAAAGTGTCAGTACAACATTTAATACATCTGTGGAACTGCGTGGTGCAGGATATTGCTCAGGGAAAAAATAAAAACAGTAAGACGGAAAGCTGATGTCTTTCAATACAGAATGATTTGAGGAGAATCACAGAGGGCGTATCAAAACTGCAGAGTTGTTTTACAGCTGCAAAGAAGAAAGACCGGAGAATTACAAAGCTGCTGGCCTTGACTACTGCTGGTTAAAATCTACCATTGCAGAGAAGGCAAGAGACTGTTCCTTTGTTTCCATGTCTGTATATTTTGATTTTTTTTAAATGCATTCCAGATATGTGCTGTACTGCAAGCTTTACTAAGAGCAGCTCCATAGATTTAAAAAGCTGCATTCAACAGGTGGAAGTACAGTATGTTCAACACCTTTTCTCATGCAGACTTGCCCTGTCATCTGCCTTATACAGCCCTACAATCCAACTGCAACAAACAATATGAAGATAAAATTAGTCACGATCTCCGTATTGTATGATCCATCAGAAGTCTGCTATCATCATAGAACAGCTGGAACAATTTGAGGCTAAGCACTTGAGCAACAGCCTACAGCCTTGCTTGTATCAGGATTTTCCATGCAGACTAGATCAAAAATTTCTGATCTGGATATTTTAAAAATATTTCTGAACAGAGAAGTTGCAAACTTAGCTTCCTGCACCCATGAAAAAAAGGGAATAGATACATTATTCCATGTCCTCTACCTTCTATGGTCTTTATGGAGAAATTTCCTCAACATGTCCATCTACAGAAGAAGGAGTATTTTGAGATAGAAATGGAAAGAAAAGCAGGTTAACACCTCTCTTTTAATTTTTACAAATCATGCAGATGCTAATACCACACTTACAAGTTCCAAGCATTTCTAGTATTAAAAAAATACCTTTGTTTTTCACCTAGCAGTATTTTGCAGGTAACAAAGGGCATCAGCTGAACCACTGCAAAACACTGCCCAAGTGGCAGTGAGCAGACTGAGTTGTTCCCTTTCAGGCTCAGATTGGCATTGCCCCACAGCAGCTGTGGTGCAGGGGCTTCTGCTGGCCTCCCAGATAGCCCCCACAGATGTTTGCTGTCTAGAACTGGTGAGTGTTAAAAAAGACTCATAGGGGTCAGGCAAAATCCCCAGGAAATTGTGAGGCTGGCTCCTAGAAGGGCAATAAGACAACTTTGTAAGTGCAGAATCAAGTAAGATCAAGACTTAGAGAGAAACAGCAGGAAACAAGTGACTGATCCTGCTGGGGGCTAAAGTGCCCTCTAAACTTAACAACTTCCAAAGGATTGGCACCTTGCAAGGAGAGGGCATCACTTCACAAGATCAACCTCCTCGGCAGGATTTGTGGGTGCTACTATTCTTGGCACTCTCATGCTTCATGTATAATTTTGTGTAAGTACATTAACCTTGTTGTGGCTGAATTCACCCTCTGTGCTTTTCCCTCCCTCTCCCTCAAAGAGCTTACTGATCTTTGGAAAAGTCAATATGGGTTTTAAGATATCTCATTATCACTGGATGAAAAATGGAGGGCACAATTCTGCCATCCTTCCTCATTCAAGCATCCCCAGTGCTTTCAGCTGTGTTAGTAAATGCTACTGGCCATGAATAAAATGCTACAAGGTAGGACCTTTAGCAGAGGGGGAAAAGGATACTAAATGTCAATGCTAGAAACTTTCCACATCTTAAAGAAGCGAGAAATATTTAAAAATGGCATTATGCATTGAGTACACAATTCTTAAAAATATCTAGAAGTCACATTCCCATTAAAATACTGCAACACACACAGAGACAAAAAAATCACTCTCTGTTAGAAAGAATGCTCTTCAGGCAATAAAATCAAGGCTCCAACATTAGGCAATGAAAGAATTATGGTTGCTGATGCAAACTTAATTTGGTATCCTTTGCGTATACATTATCATACACTCTAATTTTGTTAACATTTTTTTAAGTGCACTTCTCCTTCACAGCACAGGATGGATGGTGTTGAATTAATAAAGCAAGTATTCAATATTTTGTCTTATCATTGTTCAGGGTATGGCCTTATGGCTTGTTTTCTGCTAACTATTCAAATAGTGCTCTGAAGACAAAATTATTAATTTCCTTATGGGCTTTTCTAAAGCACTCATCACTAAAAGAAAGAGGGTTTCACAGCCACTTCACTAATCTACACCAAATCCCTGAGAGTTGAGGGAACTATTACTCTGCTTTATACATGGGGAGCTTAGGCACAGATAAATTAAAACCAGACGTACCCACTAATTTAGGAAAGACTGCCTTAAGATGTCCAGGCCACGATTTTTCAGAATCTTTAACATTATGCAGTGCTTGTATCTTCGAAGTGTGAGTCTCCACTGCTTTCAGTCACAGCTATGCTCTTCTGAAGAACAGGCCCTAGGGCTGAGGCTGGGCTTCCAGGAAAAACATGGAACATTCAATTAGCGATCATCTTAAGAAGTCTGATTTAAGGGACTTAGCACGTCTGAGAAAGCTGTGACAGAAGGAGGGACAGAACACAGTTCCAACAGAACCCAGTTCCAGAGGCCCAGTAACTAAACAGTAGGCTAGCCAGCCCCCTACTATCACTGCCAGTCACCACCAACCTCTTGTACCTATTTCAAGGGACAGCAGTCCTGTTCACAGCAATCCTGGCTTGTCCACCTACCTTTATCTCCCCTACACAATTAATGATGCCTAAACCATGGGGAAACAGTGTGTCATTATGGGCATAAGACTATTACAATGGGTAAGAGGATAATGAGTATGGTTTTAATAACTTTGATTCCCGTATTTCTTAATAGTTCTAAAGCTTATTGTTTCATTGCTGATTGTACATGCATTTTTCTTTTGTCCCCCAAAAGGCAGAAAACACCACAACTGTAGCATCACGTGGCTTTGCTCCCACTTACTCAATACAGATTTCAAGTGTTAAGTTCTACCACTTAGATTTGTGCAGCTTCTAGAGTAACTGACAGCAATAATATATTATCCTCACTGATGTGGACAAACACTTAAAAATGGATGACAAATACTCTTACAAGGAGAATTTAGATGTATTTGGGAACAGCAAAAGACAGATGAGTATGACCTTCCCAGTTTACATTCCTTATGATTCTCAAAGGGATCCCAGTCTCCTTGAAAGGACTAACCACTCTCTTTGTCCTTGCTCTCCAACCTCTAATCTTTTTGCATCCAGTTACCTGTCGTTTCCCTTCCCCCCCTTACTCATCCTTTTTACCTCACCAGACCCTGTTATGTCATCCCAAGTCACTGTATCATCTCCTCCTTCTCTCTCTTTTAACACTTATCCCAGGCACAGAATCTCCCTGTTCCAGCCTCTCACATATTCCTCATCCCTGCTTTTTAACACATTAACAGAACCTCCTTCCTTGCATCAGGCCCTAGTCCAAATGATCTCTTTACCTTCTGTTTCCTTTTCCAGCCAGTTCCAGTCTTGCACGATCCACCGAGAGAAAAGGTAGTTCCCCGCTTATCCACACAGCTCTACTGGACTATCAAGTTTCAGGTGTAACTTTTCCTTTAGATACAGGATTTCCCATTCTTGCCCAACACCCCCAACTATTAGTCTTACTCCTCCAATTGTTTTTTAGGCTCTGCATCAAGTCAGTCCCAGTACCCTCCTCTATCCCCATATTACATTTCTCTCTTTTTCATTTCCAGCCCCATTCTGCCCAATTCCCTGACCCATTTCCCTACCTTCCCATCTTTTCCTCCACCCATTTACTGAGGTCTAGCTTTCTCCTCTTTTGCACATCCAGTTTTATTTTCTGCATTACCTCACGTAGCCAACTTGTCTTTTTTCAGTTTTGAAACGTGGGGGTCAGCCAGGATTGGTGCAGCCCTAACAGGTAAGGTCCACCTTAGACCCATGTGTCCTCTACCAGACCAGTTCCACATTCACAATACCTCATGCAGATACTATGGCTTTTACCATGCCCAAGCCCAGGCAGAGAGATTCAACTGTAACATAAAAAAAAAACCCTAACAGAATGTTCAAAGGCTACATTCCAGTCATTTTCTCCTTTAAGATTTAAAAAAACTGATTGGATTTGATTTCACGAGCACGAAAGGAATATCCTTGATAAAGGAGACTACCTCCCTGCCTGTTATCAAACCACCGAAGCACAAGCTGTTTGGGAAGTCCAAAGTGTTTCTTAAAAAGAGTAGAATAGCATGGTTTTCAGCACTTCAAAAAGTTGTTCATTCTATATAGTATTTGCAAGGAAATTTTGCCAGAAAGTGTTTTGGTAAAATGGTTGAAGTTCTAAGCAGTGGAAAAAGGGATCCTTTAGGATATACTACACAGCCTTAAAAACCACCTGTCCTGTCACACTCCTGCCCTCCTTAGAATAAATCCAATAACTTCTCATTTCAACCAAGAGAAGCAAAGCTGGGAAAGAAGCCAAAGACATACTTTGATGCAAATAGGGTCAGGAGACCTTATTGGACAAAATCCTCTTTCTTCCATTTTCCTGAAGATGTCCTGAAAGTCACCAATGTTAATTCTGCTTATTCTACCTACAGATGCAAAATGAAAGGTATCAGCATTTGTTGTTTTGACTAAAGCAATTAACTAATATTCAGGATCCGGCTGCAGCTTCCATTCAAAAATATATTGCTTAGGGAATTGCATTTGGCTTGAAGGCAATCTTGTTTCATCAAGGGTAGTGTACAAGATACTCCCTAGTAACAACAAACAAGAATTAAATGTTTTCCTACTTCGGTAGCCCAACACCTTCCTTTGGGCCTTCGATCACGCTAACAAGTGTTTTGTTTCAGTGGGCTGGAGTTCTCTTAAGCTTACTGTCATAATTACATTCTAAATGCTACTCCTGTTGCCCTGCCTCGTCACCACTGCCTTGTTATGCCTCAGCTGCTTTTGCTCATGTCAGCTCATGCACTTGTGAGCGCACACATACACGTGCCCACTTCTGTCACACCAGGCCAGCAAAACAACACACAGCCAATTCCATTTGCACTTGGCTGCAAACACTATCTATTTTTGAGGAGGTTCTGACTCAGACTATGATAAGAACCTTCTGAAAACTTTCTTTTCCTTGGCTGAAAAAAGGGTCACCACATCCACCAGCTCCCTCCCTCCAGGTTTTATCACAAGCCTGGCATAAAATAACACCAGACTGGGCCCTGTTTAGCCATACAGAACACAGCTAATTCCAAACAGGCAATAGGCAACGTGACTTACCCAAAATGGCCCAAATTTCTCATCTGATCCTCTACCCCAAAGATGCCCATGTTGTACTTACAGACATTTGTATCATAGATATGCTGCTATGTGCTTCTTTTACAGACAGTTACACTGAAGACAAGCACTCAGAGAAAAAAAAAAATCAGTTTAGTGACTATTTCCAGTGGTTTTAAAGAGTCTTTAAAAAAAAAAAACAAAGCAAAAGAGAAAAGCTTTTTGTTCTATTTAAACACATAGAGGACAAATATGTTAAATAAAGAAATAAGGCCATGGTCTCAACAGACTCCCAGCCATTTGGCTGCAGTGATCTGTCTGTGGGTGCCAGCAGCGCTCTGCCAGCCCCAGGCAGGAACCTCAACTTTGCTGCAACCTCCAGCCTGGTGTGAGCTGCTGTGTGGCTTGCGTGACTCCGGCCTGCTTAAAACCAAAGCTACCAAGGATCAGAGGCGCAGGAGAAACTGCCGTGACATCATGGCCTTTTTCTTGATTGCCAGAAGCACAAAAAGGGTCACATTTTGTCAGGCTGTGGTATGAAGTTGGGAGGTTAACAAAAGAAGCAGGGGAGAGGGAGAGTGTGGGCACAGGTGGGCGTGTGGAATGGCGCCGGTTGCTTCAGAGCTTCCTTAACTCTGCACCTCATAGGGAATTTTCATTTGAATAATTTAGTAATTAGAAATAGGTGTTTCTTCAGAGTTAGTCTATGCTTCAGAGTATCGAGTAGCAGGGTGGAGAAAACACTGACAGAGCCTAGAAACTTCCTTTTAGTGGGTTTGATACCAAGCAAATACAAAATACAGACCTGCAGAGCTATGTGACTGAACATAAAAAGGAGCAGCTCACTGAGCACTGTAGCTATCTAGAAAACACACATAAAAATTCAGAGAAGAACTGAATGAGAAGCAATAGCACAATTTACTTACAATCTGGAATATCAGCAGGATTTTAGTTTGTTGTTTGTGGGTTGCTGGGGTATATGGTACATTACAGTAGAGCATCAGCACTAATTCTACATGGCAGCTCCTCGGAATACCATCTGCTTCCCCGGTAACTGTTAATATAGTTGTAATTATCTACTTCTAAGCACTTTATTGGGAATATCATTTGCAAATTAATCAACTACAGACCGGTAAAACAAATGACATGCTTGTCTGAAAACAACAGCATTATTTCAAATTATTTTCCTGAGGGCTGGGAAATACCAGCCATAGCCAAAGCTGGAAACAGGGCAAGGAAAGGTCTACACTCAGCTTAAAAACAGATTCTAGCTACATTCACCAGGAATTTGTGGGTACATGAACAGATGACTGGTTATCAGGAGCACTGCCACTTCTGAGTCTCTTTCTCATTGCTCCATACAATCCAAGTTCTTTGAGAACTTTGCTCTTGCTGCCTTGGCACCTTTCCTTGATTCAGACTACTCCAGCCTCTCTGTCCATGATCTCCACTTTTGCACAGCTCATACATCTTACTACTGGCCTCTATGTCATTGCTTGCTTTCTTCAGCAAGGAATTTTTAGCTCTGAGTACCCCATCATCCTAAGATGATGTCCAATCGCAGATCTATGTTACAAAGTCAGTGCGGGATTTGTTCCCCCAAATCCCAGTTACATGCTCACCATGTTGCAAAACTGAAGGCTGCAAAGTGCCAGTAAATACCAGGTTGAGCTGCATCTTCTGATAAAATGAAGCAACTTTAATTATTTGAAAGATGTTTGTATGAGGAATTATGAGAACCACACAAAAGCACTGTCCCCACCAAAGTTTCCAATAAGCTATTAGGAAAATGAATTTAGAGGAGCACAATAAGCAACCATGCTGCTATCAGTTTACTCATGCAGATACCATAAATAGCCCTATCATGATAATGCAGTTGAGCGAGAGATTTTTAAAATCATTTAACTTGTAATTCTTGAAATATTAGAAGCCTTGCAAAGTTAATACAATATTCTAGCTCAATGAACAAGCAATACGTAAGGCATGTTTTCTGTGGCATCTGTTTGCAGTGTCCTTTGTTTGACAGTAGGTCTAAGTGAAGCACTGTCAAATGGCAGACAGTGGGGTAAGCTGATCGATAACTGTGGAGTGCCATTTCTACATTCATGGTTGAAAGCTCACAAATAAAAGCAAACAGGTTATCTGCTCTGTGGTATAAGTGTCCTCAGATCACTGTATTCCAGCATCTCAGCACTTTTCTTATGCTTTTCCCATCAGTGCCTCTATCATCTATTAATGCAACGATCAAGGTTAAAAGCAAAAAGGAAGTACATTGTTTGGGGAGAAAAATTAAATTAATTTCTTCGGAGTGATAACTTCTGTGTATTACTTCAGTACGTGCAGAACCAGCTCCTCAAGCAAAAATCCTGGGTTTTGACTTTAGAAATATGGATCTATTTTATGTTTCTTCAGCTGTATACTATCCAAGGACCCAAATGTAACTTTATTAAATAAAAGTTCAAAGTAATAAGAGTTTATATTCTTTAAAAAATTGAAGTCCTTGAACAGAAACCCACTCAAGAATTGCAGCAGCAGACAAACAACTCAGCTGGTAAAACTCGGCAACTGAAAGGGTTTCTCTTCCTTCTCACTGCTGTCCAAGTGAGCAAGAGAGTTGTCACCAATCATAAAGGCTGAATAGATACTACTAACTGCTACTTTTGTGCACGATGAACCTTTTGTTAAGGGTTACAGATACTTGACTCCAACAGTAGGGATTTCATAGCAACTGTAAGAAAATGGTATTCTACCTGTGGCAGTCCCTTCATAATGAACTGGAACTTTGTGTATGATTCATCACCTCTGCATTTAATATTTCATTAAGCTTCATAAAATAGCCTGGAAAATTGGTGTGAGACTCCATCCAAACCTTTCAAATTTTTACTGTTTTATAGACATACTTATAAAATATATGCATTTGATTTTATTCATAGAAGTCTACGTTCTTTTATAGTATGATAAACACCTTGAGAAAACCTAATTGTTTTTTTAAAAATCATGCAGCTTCTCTTGTAGATAGCAGGTTTCTGTGAACCTCAGCTAAAGCAAAATTTTTGCCAGATCCATGAATTAATGGCTCAAAAGTTACCATCTGTCAAGAGCACAGAGTAAAGATATTTTTTCTTTAGCAAAAATGGGTATTTAGAATATGCGTTCATTATAGTAGATAAAATTTGACATTCTAGGGGGAACCCACTGAACTCTATAGAATAAAAAAGAACAAAGTTAGATCTTTATTGTTTTCAAGGGCCTATGTCAGTAGACATCAATTAATACCTGGCCCGTGAACTGTTTTTCACATATTGCTGAGACTGAAGCTGTAGGTTTTGAGCACGGACTGCTGGAGAATAACATTTGTAAGTTAAAGACCTCTGTGCAGAAGTCTAAATCACATCTTATGTCCCACTTACATATGAAATCTTCAGCTCATTACATGAGAATTAGCAAACTCAGCTGATCCCTATTTCTTGCACTAAATATGTCTTCCCAGCTACTGTGCATCACAACCTTCCTTTTTCTCCTCCTAAATGAACTTTACTACTTATTACAGCCTCACTTATTCTCTACTTAGTGCTGTGCTGGGGCATTAAACAGCACTGCATGCCAGCAAGCAATTCTTGACCTTCTTTCTCTTACCCAAAGTAGCACAGCGGTTAGGAAAACACCTCCCTAGGGAGTTAAAATTTCATACAAACTTAGCAATTCTTTTTCTGATGTATTTATTCCTAGGAAACAGGTCATTTAATAATCTAAACGTAGTTCTCAAGCAACCCAACTTCCAAAATTCTAATTAAGATTTTCAACCTAAATGGGCATTGGAAAGAAAGGAAACGGTGGCCCCATTTTCTTGTTATTTCCAAAGCATCAGTAAAAATAAACAAGCACAAGAAATTGGAAGAAATGTGAGAACACTGGAGATCTGACACCAGCCCAGCAGAATAATTCAGAGCTAAGATAAATGCTCGAACCTTAATGCACCTTCACGGTGCCTAGTCATCTGCAGAGATCTTTGAACAATGAGTGCTTCTGCATAACAAGCGAACAGAAATACCTTGAGTGGATATAATAAGGCAAATTAAAGTTGCAAGGACAGCTTGAGCTCAGAGTGGGGTTTTGTCCACTGAACATCTGTCTTTAGGATCCCTTTCCTGTACAGGGTTAATTTTGCAGGGGAATGTACTGGTGTCCTGTGGGAATATCCCAGGGCACAGGCCGTAGAAGGAGCTGAGAGGACGGCAGATTGTCCAGTCTGCCTTGGCCAATCCACCTTGTGCCTATTTCCATACCTTTTGCTTGCGAGAAGCACCGTTGTGAATTGGGATTTGCCACACTGAGCTCACAGGAGTTCAGGTGGCAGAAAGAGGCACATAATTTCCAAGCTTAACTTGAATCAGTTCTGAAAAATCCTCCTACTAGTTTTCTCTAATATTTCTTTGCTTGTAGCAGGGTTTTTCTGCTGCATAGGACATCTCTTCTGTTCTCTTGAGCTTCTGCTCACTTTATAGCAATCCCTTGAAGGCTCCCTGAGGTTGCTCCTTGTGAAACAAGACATATTCTGAGTGGGCACAGACATCTTTGCTAGCTCTCACGCTGCATCTTACTCATTTCCTTGCTCCACTGTGGTTCTAACCTTCTTTCAGATTAAGTGCAATTTACATCTCTTTAACTAGACATATTGGTGTTATTACCATTGCAGTCCTATTGATTGCAATGCTGCACTTAGCATCACTGTTCCAATTTTATCATCCTTAGTCATTCTTGCATGACTGTGTATTTATGTACGAGTTCTATTATTTAAATTAGCATATAACATTAGAAAGGAAGCATGACAGAATTAAAACAAACTGAAAAGCACAAAAGAATTATACCAACATGCTGAAAATAATGCCCTCCTTTTCTTGGATATATCAGCACTCGGTTATTTGGATTTCTCTTACAGGGAATGCTGTTATTGGTTACTTAAAGACATTATAGCCATAAAACAATGTAATCAACCTTGAAAACAGGGGAGTGCTTATTTTTAAGTTTCATATTCTGCTCTACAGTATAATAAAAAGGGCAAAGAAAATGTTTTGTGTAGATGTATCTGTAAAGTACTACAAAGACTTGTGACAGTCAGTGTTTACCAGTGACAGGCAGAGTAAAACAAACACTAAAAACAAAAACTAGTTGTTTCTGCCATTAACTAAGAAATGATGAACTTATAGTCTGGAAAAATAGTCTAGAACTTCTCTGGACTCTGCAAAGATAGCAATAATGTATCACGACATCAATCAGACTCCGTCACCCCATTAGGTATTTCACGTACAACAAAGGGGAGCAAAGACAATCCTTACTCTGAGCCAGAGGCTAGAGGTTTCATCCAATACCCAAGTACAACAAAACAGACTTTCCTAAATTTGTGACATGTCAGCTAGGCCTGCTCCCACCTTTGCCTCAACTCTTTTTGTCTACACTACTCTCATTCTTACTTTCACAATAAAATTCCAAACCTATGTGTCACAGAACACTGACTGAACCTTTCCAGACCCCTAGCTCTTACATGGTTGCTACTACTTTTTAATTGTCCTGCAAAGCTGAAGAAAAAGCTTATGATAGTCCTAAATGCTCACCGGCTTATTGACCAACTTGAATTACAGTACCTGTGTTCCTCACAAAATTCTCTCAGTAGAGCTCATGATGAACCAAGCAAAGACTACTCCCATTTCTGTAACCTAGTACACTCAGAATTCCTTGACTCCATTTAAAATTCATACCCAGCTTTACCAAGGCCCGCAGTGACTTACCATAAAACAGTGTCAGTCAAAGAAGAAGCAGAAATACTTTGCCTTTTGAAAAAAAAAATATTTTTTGATCAAATGGTTATTTAATATTTGATAACCCAAATAAGAACATGAAGATATGGCACACAGAAATTCACTAACTGCTGTAATCAATAAGCAGGTCATTCAGCAAATCCACTCTCATTAATTAAGAGAAGGAAATGTTATTTCTTAAGACAGATGCAAAGTGACAGTCACATGTCCTTACTTCCTGTTGACATCTTGATCCAAGCTGGGTAAAAATAGTATGTCTCATCTCTTTTAAACAAACAAAAACCCCACTTATGATCAGTAGGTGGTCTGACAGCATTTTAATTTTAATGAAAAATGTGCTTTCACAGCCAACAAGGCCAACCAAAGTCAGTCCATGAGTGGTCTCAAGACTGGCTTTTGCTTTAAAGCCCTGCCGTTCATTTCAGTGTGGATGGTTACAAAGCTTATGCACATTACTGCTTCATGCTCACAGCGGGGCTGAGGCCTAACAAGTGCTTGGGCTTTCCATGTATAGTCAGAAGAGAGACAACAGATCAGCCTTTCTAAGCTGTAATACCGAGTCTTGTAAGCCACCAAGATTTGAGAACTGGAAAGAGAAACTGAGATGTTGAGAAGGTTAATTATCAGTTCCCCATATACTGAGAAGTTGTTACCCGCTAAGACCTGACAGTTAACATTTAAACTGCCACAAAAAGGAATAATGAATAGATGTATAACTACTGAAGTATAAGAGATCAAACCCTCCTCTTCATGCTGTCTATCACTCCACTCCTCTTTTCCAAAGCATGTTTTTCACAAAACCGTAAGGAACTACCACTTCAAAGAATCTTCACCAAGCTACAATGAAAAGCCTAAACGATCATCCAGTGATATACTCAGCCTCCCCTAGCATCTACCACATCCTTGTAGTGCTCTTCCCCTGAATGGGGGCTAGCAGTGGCTTGGGACATTTGGCACCAAGCTCGTCCTAGACGGGGCGTACACCTCTGGAGAGGCAGCTCATATCTGCCTCTTGGCATGAAGAGTTACGAGCTGCCCACGCCCACGCATGTCCCATCAACCCTGCCCAAGCCTGCCAGGACCATGTGTAGGACTGTGGGGAGCAAAGTGGGCCAGCTGCAACTAGTGGAAAAGACAATACAACACCTTATTCCACCACAGTCAGCTTTGGAGAGAAAGGCTTGTTCTGACAAAGAGACAAAATATCCTCAGAGACATTTTCAGCCCCTGCTCATATCTGCAAACTTACCCTTTCAATTCCCTCCAGGCAAAACAAAACAAAACAATGTAACTCCTAACTCCCCCAAGAAGAAAGGGAGTCATAATCCCATTTTTTAAACTTTTTGTTTGTTTGTTTGTTTTTAATCGAACAACTCAACAGGGAGAGCCTTTCAAAATGGAGAGGACACACTCAGGAGTAGAATTCAAACAGATCTAACCTGGATGCTCAGGACAGACCAAAATCTGGCCTGACACAGGGATGATTAAGGTTCAGCATTTAATAGTTTGGTAAATCAGAAAGACAGGGAAGACCTGATCCATATAATCCAATGAATGCCAGGATCAGGATTTAAAACTCTGTTCAGCACATAACTAAAAGACAGTGTAACGGCAGAAGCAGCAGAGGAGTATGTTCTACACAAAGCTAGTACAGGTTAGCACCTTAGCTGTGTAATTATCCTCTAAGCTACTCATACTCTGAGAGATTCATCAAAAATAAAGCACATAAGAACTACAGAGGGTGTTCAGTAGTTTATGACATAAGCAGGACAAGCATCTGCAGACACAATGCAGGACAAGCTGTCCAGGTCTCGCCTTGATTTTAAAAAGACATTCATGTCTGTGCAACAGACAGCAAGGTTAGTTAATAAAAATATACCTCATCATACAGCAGGTCAAAGTGACTGATGTATGACAAAACAGATTTGATAAACTGAGTTAGTCATCTTCGCGAAGTTAATTTGGCATTCATAACAACTCAGAATTTATATTTGCACTACCTGATGGAGGGCAGCTCGTATTATTATTATTAACAAAATACCAACAACTGATTCAGCCTCCAAGTCAATTCTATTTACAGTTTGTCATTCCATTTTAGCAAAGCAGCACTGGCAGAGATACAAGAAAAAGACTTCATCTTCATAAAGATCATCTTTTACATACAAGCACAGACAGGCAAACACAAACACACTTTTTAATAACGGAAGGAGGTACTACAAATTAAAGAAAGATTGGACAGCTAAAATGGAGAATTGTATAATTTTACACTAATTCAAACTGGAAATCCAAGTGTGCACTGTGGAAGTACAGTCTAGACATTGAAGAAAATGAACTTCATGCCATCGCATCCTCATCTAATGCAGCAGAGGGTCCCCATGAGGTTGTTTTCTGGGATATCTGCAGACATCTAACAGCAGAGTAAGAGGTAAAGTATTTTCATATAAAGGTAAGACACTGGATTTTCTATCCACAACCTTTTAACATGTTAATAAGACAGCAGTTATTAAAGTAGGAGAAAATGTGTAGCGGGATTCCATTCCATAACCGTTCACTAGTTAGTCATATTGCATGCCATCTCGAATCTTCCCAGAGGAAGGTTAACACTCCAAGAGTCCAATTAGTTAAGGAAATATGCTTAAGTTGTGTGTTGTCACTGAAACACAGGTACTTTCATTGCACAGACAGTAGCTAGAAGGGTAGCACTTTTATGCCATATGCATAGCATATACATCTGTTACGATTTGGTGAAGCATTTGGGTTTTTGGTTTTGTTTTTTTTTTTACAAGAATCAGAAACCAAAATCCATTAATAAAAGAGTAAAATTTAAAATNTTACACAACCTCCATGCCTGAAGGACAGGCAATGAATGATACAAGCAATGGAGAGCACTTAACTCTCAAGACTATTACGATTTTCTTGAAAAGCTTTTCCACAGAACTCAGGTTTTCAATACTTCAGGAACACATGTTTGAAATTATTTAGGGAAGATTCAGATTGGAGAAGGCTGTGAAATATATATATGAAACACAGGAGTTTTGTCAAAAAAGATATGATGTGCACTGCTTTGATATGTCTGCATAAACATTTCTACCTCGTCAAGCCTCAGCTTCAGCAGCAGCCAGCTTCTCTTACTTGCTCTCCCCTAGCTTCCCCCTTCAGCAACAACAAACATGGAATAAGCAAGAACACCATACTGGGCAGCAGCATGTTTGGCTCAGGTCAGAGGGGAGCAGCCCACATGCTGGAGATTCTCTAGGGAACAAGAAACTTGTACAGATCACAGTGTTGTCTAGCATAGAACTAGACAGCTTTCTCTTTTCACAAGCACACAGCCTTAAAAGAGATCAGTCCAGCAAAATGGATTTACAAAATGGCTGAATTTGTCCTCCAAGTATCTTTAACCCATCCCTAGAACTACATATGCTGACTTAGATTCTGTGGTCAGCTTAAGTACCAGCTATAGCTTTAAAATACTGCATTTTTCTAGTGCTCTCTAAAAATTTTTAAGTGGTGGTGTTGAAGATAGAGTGCTCATTTTACCATTGATGCTGCTACTGTAACCAAACCTATGTCTGGAATAAGGAAGTCCAGCATCACTACTGACCTGATCCTTGTGGGAATGATGACTCGTGCTTACACCTGTATGACTGCTGCGTACACTAGAGAACATTACATTAAACTTTCATGGCTGGTGCTTAGGTCAAAGAAATTGCAGCAAGCTACAATACAAACTTCT
>VYZQ01000954.1:64953-95150 GCA_013400655.1 Mystacornis crossleyi
GGCAAGATTCAAATGCTCAGTATTGTAATAATAAACACTACTTGCCTGTCAAATTAATTTCCACAAGAAATATAGTACTATTAATTATCCCACTTCTCTCTCTCACCTCCTTTGTTATGGAGTGAGCCCCCCAATGAAATTTGTGACCTCTGTTCACCTTTTCACCACTGGCTGAATCACATTTACACTGCTTAAAAAACTCATGTTAATCTGGACACACTGCCTATCAGATGGGTATGTTTTTCATTGTAGCAGCCTAACAATCACTCAAAATAACAAAAATAGCAACTTCACCTACCCTAATACAGATTTCATATAGCCATAACACGTGCAGCTAGCGTTTGACTTCAGCCTAGCATTCAGCAAGCAATTCATCTGCTGACTTTTTTTTTTGTTAAGCGATCTAGCAGTAGGTGCCTGGAGTTGCTGTTCTTTATCAACATGACATGATGGCATAGACAGAAATTACTGGATTAGGAAATATTTCATTCCTGAAATAAAGTTAGAGGGTCAGTGTCTAAAATGAGTCATTACAGATCTCTACTAGGAGATTAAATATTACCAACCAACTGAAAACCAGTGATATAAAATATGTAATTATTCTGCAGTATGTGATTACAGTATATTCGTCACATCACTTGTTTCCACTCCGTAAGTGCTACCAACCTTTTTACAAACTAAAAACTAGCATAAGAGGTACCTACACTAGAAAATATGCTCCAAGAAGCAAACTCACAATGGGATTACACTGGGGATCTTCCATCTAGATGTTTCTGGTGTCAAAAAGGGGGAGCATGCAAGGATCTTATTTAAAACTCTAGGATTAAAATAAACAGAAAAAAAATGAGAGGTAATCAAGATCTCAGTTTTCCTTCAAAGCAAAGCAGAAAAGCAGTTTCTCTATATAAAAAATCAAAATTAATATCCATTACCAGGAGGAGGAAAAAATACTAAATGACATGTGACAAGCCTCATTACAACCCTGTTTTGACATCATCATTTCAATTAAATAGTCCCAATAACTCTAAAAAGCATTTTAAAATGTAATAAGGGGCATTATTTAATGTCAAGGAGATGAGAATCCTAACAGGAATGATATGGAGCCTGACTACCTCTTAAAGCGCCTGACTGTGGACAGGCGCTACTGATATCATTTCAGCGTTCTAAGTGGGAATGGCTTATATTTTGTTTTGTAATTACTAACATATGACAGACATGCAAAGAAAGATGTAAGATCAGCTGGTTTTATCTCATGTCTCAGGCACTTCACTCATATTTCTGAACAGATTTATTATTTACTTGCCTGTTAATAAAACTAGCAGCTCTACCAGTCAGTACATTTTTTCCCTAAGCTTTTGAACTCCACTGAGATTTGGAGGCAATTAACATTCACCAGTAACAGAGCAATCAACACAGGGATATCTAATGGGACTGGACAGAATCCAAAAACAGGTATTAGGATAATAGTGAGTCACTGACATAAGGTTATGATGTTAATTTTGGAGGGGAGAGCAACAGTGAGTTTTCAATAGCAGTGTCTGTGATTGCTGTCACATTAACATAACATTCTTTTCTATATGGCTGTCTTCTGAATCTGAAACGTGTTTAAAACTGAAAGCAACTGACAACACCGAGAATTAACTCTCTATTGCCTATTGCTAAAAAGCTTGCTCAACTAAATTACTTACACAATGGTTTCCAGATGCTTTTCTTCAATGAACAAATAAAAGTAATAATTTTAAAAACGCCAAGAACTATCAGGGGCTGTGCATGGTTCATTTAGGACTGGTACAGTCAGAGAGAGATCTAGTTAATCCAATCATCTTTAGCTTAAAAAGCCAGGGATATTCCTAGAAGCAGCATTCATTCGAGGTATGGCTGCTACCTAATCAGCTCTCTAACTAAGCAGGTTTAAGATGCAGTTTGGATCCCATAAAAGGCTTGGGCACCTACAACCAGGCTTTGCAAGGCATACATTTCTAGACACTTGGTCCCAAAAGGGAGCCTGAAACACAGATGTATATACATCGACCCCAAGGGCATATAGGAGCCAACCTCAAGACAGCACTGGAGTGTGAGAAACCTCCAAAGACTCGCATCAAGTACGTAACCAAAGAGGAAAGCTTACTGCTGAGTATACTAAAAGCCTTATCCCCTTCCAAAACTCCCTGAAAAGGGGCACCAGGTTACCTCCATCCACAGCTCAGAACCTTCTCCTGAGCGTAAGCACCTCCTCCTGTCCTCTGAACACAACAGCAGCAGCAGCTCCACACAGGACCATAAAGCAGGGGAAGATGTTGTCAGTACCTGCGTTATGCCATACACCGATGGTAATGGCAACAGAAAGGTGGGACACCTGGATCCAAATCTTTTCCCAGACTGAGAGCCCAGATTCAAGCATAAGTCTGCTGTGACAGCATCACTGCCAGCAAGCCACAGGTGACACTGGTGATGGATGAATGCTTTCCTTTGGCAGCTGTGTCACTGGGGAGCTAGGCACCCAGAATTTGGAGTGCCAGGAACCACAATATAAAGGACAGCCTAATTTTGTAGCACCATGATTAGAGTAAGGGGCATTTCAGATGGGTACTGTTAGGATTAAATGGCCTTGAAGAGGAGTGAGCGCAGACGTCTGTGTCCAGATTCATTCTGACTGCATATATTTCCCAGAAGTTAAAGGACAAAACCAAGAGGCCAAAACCAGCAGCATTAAACAGAATTGTTATTTTTCACAGATTAGCAGGTCTGAGAAAAAGGCACTGTGCAAATGTAGCCTCTTCTACAAACATATGGCATTTGCTATCAGCACCATATGTAGCTTCCGTACTTAGTGAAAGAGCATCCATTCTCGTAACATCTATGCTGTATTTATTAAGATATGCTTTGCCTTCCATAAACATCCACTGTTTTTGCAATGTTATGTTCTCTATACAAAAGCCACTAGAATTTGCCAAGTAAAAGCTAATAAAAGAACAGAAAGGAACTCAGCGTTTGGCTTATAGGGTTCATTTCACTTCATCCTGCATCCAAATGCAGACATTGGGGTGGGACACATCAGACATTTCACTCAGCCAGCAAACCAAGAGCAGCATATATAAGCTAACAAAAATGACAAAAATATTTAGCTTCTCACCATGAAAGGCTGGCACAATAGCATATAAACATACAGATTACACAGCTTTACTCTCCTAGTCTGAAGAATCATTTAAAAATTAAAGACATCTACATGGCGTTAGACACACTTCCAATTGAAGCTGTCCGTATTTTTTCAAAGGCTGAATGCGCAGCCAGTTCACTGAAGGACCTGACTGCTAATGCTAAATGATAATGGGAATTAAGACAACTTCTGTTTTGGGGAGTCGTGCTTTTATGGTGGCCTAAGCTCCACCGAAGACAACAGCCGCATGACTTTCCTGCCTGTTTGAACCTTGCAGAGATTTCATTCCCATTCCCAAAAGAGGTGAATGCCACTGCTTCTTCTCCAGCCCTGCTACCCCAGCTCAAGTTGGACAGGAGGGAAGGCTTTTGCTCTTGATGAAGCCCAAGAAACTGCCAGCCAGAAGGGTTCTTTACATGGAGCCATTTGCTATTAGATACCCAACCTTACAGGCAGGTTTTAGAGACTTCTTCAGTCTCACAGCAACCCTCAGCTTCTTTCTTGGGAAACTGGGGGTAGTCCGATGTAAAAACACCAGAATAATTTAGGTATATAAAGCTGAAATTGTGTGGGGGACCCTCACATACTTGAGAAGGACACTGTTCAAGTCCCACAGCATCCTGTATCCCACTGGTCACACCTCTTACAACAATTTTCACCACCTCACCCATATCTTACGTTCTTTACTAAGTGTATCCTTTCATGATTGAGACTTGAGCAAGAGAAGTTGTTCAGATTCCCATTTATTATTTGCTGTTATTCCTATCTCTTTACTGACCTGCATGTAATCCAAAACCAGGGGTTAGTATTCCATGCTTCTGTGTTCCTCCTTTCTCTAAAAGGGCATTTCTATATTTGGAGTTGTTTCTGAATAGCTCTGTTTGCAGCCTCTCTTATGCACAAAACAGAGCATTTAAACATCAATTATTCAAGAAGTGTCCAGAAAATACTGACTATTGTCAGCCTTGGGGAAAAAAAGTCACTTTAAATATACTCTGTCTTAATATCCTTCCACTGGCATCTGCTGCTGGTCTGAGACATGGTACTAGGTTTCAGAGACCTTTGATTTGCAGTATTGGCTATTATGTGCTTACATTAATCTCAACCACCACTTTACCCAATACTGTGTTTTGAGCAGGGCTCAGGCTGCTCCGAGTCAGGCAATTGCACACAGGCTGCTTCCACAACTCGGGAGGGGAGAATGTGCAATTTTTATTTTCTTCACATAGTAAAAGGTAAAATAACTACTCACTACCTATTTCTCTCTCTGCTGCAATGGTTAAATATTTTTCTACAACAGCCACAGGACTAGAAGATTAAAGAGCTAAGTGCAGTCATCCGATTCTTCAGTATGGTCCCGCCACACATCTCAATCACTGGCTTCCCCCAAAGCCACAGTGGTAGAGATTAAAGTGCTTCTGGTCCATGATAATCCAATCAGAGCTAGAAGGGCTTTAATCTCTGCCATTCTGTAGACAAACATTTTGGCAAAATGCCTTCCTTACAGTATTCTGAATTCCACCTGGGTTGCACTCTCGCTTTGACAGGGATTGGGCTCCGCAGGATTATCACCCCTACCCAGAAGGGTGACAATTCCTGCCTTTTCCCTTGGATTAAAAAAGAAGACACCCAGCCACATATTCTCCTACACGGACAATAAACAGTTCCGAAGTTTTATACTAGGAAGCAATGAAAATTCTCTGGACAAAAGAAGATTGAGAGAATGCACTTTCTAATATAAACTTGGGACAAAGGGGGTTTTATTGTTCACAGTCCCAGAGGATTCAATGCTTAGGTCAATCGTCCCCTCCTGATATAAGGAAGAAAACCTCTATAAACCCAGCTGTGTGGAGTGAGCTCGTTTTTTAAAATGAGGTGACAAACAATTGAAATTCTGGAGCAAAACCAAGTCTCTCCAGCCCAGGGAATTTGCATTATGCCCACAGGCTAGCACAAGACTGTTCAAATTCTGCCCTGTCATATAGATAAGATATGGCATGATCTTCCTTGAAATGTTAGATTTATGTACATCTGTTTGTGTCAACCACATTAGTTACAAGCAGTGAAGGAAATTTTAGCCAGAAAGGCTCATATAAAGGTATTTTTTCAGTGGGATAGGGTTCTGCAATACTGACTGTTTCACACTTTTTTTTTTTTTGGTGGAAATCTCTGATGAGATAAAGATTTTCACTACAACCTTTATACTCACATATTACCACTACCTTCCCATATCACTCCCTTGGATTTATGCCTGTTCAGTGAGTAGGAAGGGATCATCATGCCTACTTGTCACTACAGAAAGAGAGGCACAGAATTAGTCTGTCGTTTTCATTAAAGAGCAAGGGGGGAAATCTTCGGAGGGAAACAGCAGGGGGCAAGAAAAAAAGGGAAAAGAAGAGAGAAAAAGAAGGATGAAGCAATATTATTCTAAAGTCAATGTATAAATCTTTAGCTGTACAACTCCCACTTGCATTAAAGGGATTTGCACAGCTAAAACCTCATGCATCAAGTTGACAATATAGCCATAAAGATGTGAAATCTGAAGGGGGGGGGCGTTGTTATGGTTTGGGATTTCTGAAATTTATTTATTTGGAAAATAGGTTTTTAAATTTTTACAACAAAATGTGAAAGCAGAAACAAGAGTTAAGTCCATTAAGTCCACACAGTTGGGACTTGGACACCTAAAAGAATTTTTTTCCAACTGAGTATGTGCCCCACCTTCTCTCTAACAATGAGCTATTTGCAACATTTGGGCTGAATCTATAGGATTAATCAGGGGTTAAAATGCCCTCATCATCCCACACCAATCCCTTCACAAGGNACAACAAAATGTGAAAGCAGAAACAAGAGTTAAGTCCATTAAGTCCACACAGTTGGGACTTGGACACCTAAAAGAATTTTTTTCCAACTGAGTATGTGCCCCACCTTCTCTCTAACAATGAGCTATTTGCAACATTTGGGCTGAATCTATAGGATTAATCAGGGGTTAAAATGCCCTCATCATCCCACACCAATCCCTTCACAAGGAACCTTGATGGCAAGGAGCCTGAGAGAAATAATCTAAGATGCCTTTGCCTTTTCCACTGACACTTACCAGAGAGGGCACAACAGCTGGAAACTTTCCATGCGGTCAACAGTTTTTACACAAGTTGTGCATCCTCCTCACTCCAACTGTCTAAATTTGAGAAGACAAATTTACATCCCCCAAGCCCAGGCCTGGAGGTAGGCAGGGCCTATAAAGACAGGAAGACAATGCTGTTGTGCCTATGGGCAAGTGGAGCTATAGTTGGGCTATAGAAATCTGAACTGGGATGCTCAGTGTGGCTCCAGAAAAGTGTGACAGCTGGGATGCTTGTTCCCACTTTCCATCTGGCTGACAGTTGGTCCCCTGAATGTTCTGTCAAACTGCTGGCTCCTGGCAGAGTGACACCATCGCAGCAGTAATTACTGAGTAAGACTGAGGAGCACTGGGTGTCATGTTCAACTACAGCACTGCTGCTTCACAAGGTGCAGAGGAACACACTGTGCATAGGAACATGGGCATGGGGACCTTTTTTCCTCTGCAGAAGCAGAAGAGGAGATGTAGCTCAACACATTTACTGCAAGCACTGCTACACCACAGGGTTAATACTAGCAACAGTTTGCAAGAAAAGAACAAAACTGAGCTTTGTACTCTCTGAGAAAGTGGGGCCAACAGAAGTTCCTAGAACGACTGCAAAACTGTGGCAGGTTACAATAATTTTCTGCTTTCAAGTCACTAAGTCAAGATTTTCAAGTACCAAAAGGGCAGAAATATTGGTCAGCATTATGCTGGTAAGATCATGTTAATGACCCACCTAGCATTTGCACTCTTCTCAGCTGCTGTCTGCTTCTTGATTATCACTGCCACTAACCATCCCAAGAAGTGCATCAATGATCATCTTTTCCCAATATGACTCAAGTGACAGGCAGTATTTTCCTCACATCTAAGATCAGCAGATTTAAAAGTGAACAGGCCATGTCTCAATCCCACTGAAGCTGATGGAGTTGCACAGTTTTGAACAATAGAGTGTCTTGCCTTAAGTACTTAAACTACAGTATAAGCCTGTTCCCAAAGCATAAAAGTCCCTCTGTACAGTTTTCCTGTTGTCATCTAAGGTCCTGATACAAGTTTTTCACTATGGCATAAAAATCACCAATCACTGAACCAATATTGCTTGCCACACTTTCAGCAATAATTTGCTCTAATCAATAATTTTCATGTAACATTAGTTGGTACTCTCTTTGCTACTTTTATCTCCATGACTTACATTATGCAATTTGGCCTATCAATTTACTTAAAAAAGAATGATAACATTTACTACCATGATGAAGAGCTTATTGACAATGAGGATTTTTCACCCAAGTCAATAAAATACAGATTACTGTTTAAAAATTAAAAGTTCAAAGGAATTGCTTAAGAAGCCAAAACTGTAGTAGAAACTTATCAAAGCTAAATGAGCAATAAATAAGACAGTATGAAAACTGTCAGAGCAGCTTAGCATCCCCATTCTATTTGTGCTTCATTTTATTAGCTAATCAAAGTGTCATATTATTTCTACTGGCATCTATTTACTGCCATGTAATTTTGATAAGGGCACCATCTGTATTTATAAAAGCATTATCTTAATAGCTGTCTAGCAATCTACAAACATAGGTGATATTTAACTTTTCTAAGGGGATCAATTTTAAACCAGGCAAAAGGACTGATATAAGTCAATATGCCTCTGCTAACACATCAAGGGTCCTATCTGGATCTCCTGCTGCCACGTGCCATTATAGCAGCCTTACACTTACACCAAGGAGATGAATTTGTTTGACACACTGTGCACTCTTCTTTGCTCTATTAAGATGTACAGCCATGAATTTTGTTTAGCAGGGCTTAGAGCTGCCCAGATTTTAAATCCCTGGCAAAAAAAGAAATTGTCACAGAGAACTATTTTGCCACAAAGAAAGCTTGTTTAAGTGATAGTGCTAATTTAGATTCTCTAGGAATAAAGATTTTCCCCCTCCTTAAGGATTCCCTGGATAATTTAGGGATTTAATTTTTTATGTGTTAATATAAAATGTTTATTTTTTGCGTTGCAGTGGGCCTATCAGTGGAGTGAGGACCTCCCAAATGCACCCCAGGTCAAGTGTCTCCCATCCGAGAAGTGCCACAATCCCTCAGATGCCTACCTTCTCCTGGCTCCCAACTCTCACATTTGGCAGCAGGGCAGCCCAGCTTCACAAAGAAGAAGTTAAGTAACTTGTAACTAGAACCTGCACTAGGGTTTATTCCCAGGGGACAGAGATACCGCTTTGATTCCCTCCTTCCAGGTGAGGACCCAAACGTCATCTTCTAGTCAAGTTTATACACAATATAGTGGTAAAACAGTACCAATACAGTTTTAAAGATGCAATGCATGGTACTTTGTGCTTTAGGTGGTCTCAGAGGAATATAAGAGTGTCCTGGTTTGGACAGGTGTCTACTAAGGAAGGCAGGAGTCCCCCTCCCACCCCGGAATGGAAAAAATGTAACCCCCTTCCTCCCGAACTATTATAATTTTGAAAATGAGGGGCTTTCAGGCAAATATATCAGAAATAGGAATAACAGGTCTTTACTTATATATATATATATATGTACAACAAGGCAAAGCAAAAAAAAAACCAACAATAACTAAGGCAGTAACAAGCAATAGGAATCAGACCCCAGTGACAGCTGCCGGGGCTGTCAGGCACTCTCCCTTTTGCTGCAGTGATGGCCGGAGCTGGCAGGGGCGCTCCGGAGCGAGGTCAGGGANGGATCCCTGTACACAGCTTTGGTGCCCTCTTCACCCTGACTCTTTCTGCCATCACACAGGGGCAAGTCCCTGGCAGCTCAGCTCTGCACAGCAACGGGTGATGCCAGCTGCAGGCCCATGGCTCCTTCAGCACCCTTCTGCTAAGGCACTGCCAGCCTTGCAGTACAAAATGCTCTCTGAACATCTCTTTTAAAAGAATTTGAGCTATGGGCAGCAGAAGAACTTAAACATCTCATCTTTAAGCAGTCATTGAAGTAGGGACTTTCTGAAATGTTTATGTTGAACAAGGCACCTAAATTCTGAAACCTCACACAAGATTTAGCTACAGAAGACTCCAGATATTGCTCATTAGTTCTAGCTCTAAACTACTGGTCAATGGGATGGTGAAATAGGAATTTCTACAGGATTAAATCCTGTGGAATGTCAAGTAAACACATTGTCTAAAATTAGGTTAGGGGGCAAAGAGGAGGAAAATACAGTCCATGCACTACATGACAAGTATGTGTCAAATATTCTTAGACTGATTTTAGTACATTCATTTCTAATGTATTTCAGTGTTAATTGCCATCTCCTATTTGACATAATAATTATACATAACTGAATAACTATAAAATTGCTGCCTTATATTGCAAATTAGTAATTATAGTAGTAAACATTAACAACATGCCATATATAAAATAGTGATTTGTATACTGAAATGAATTAGAAATAATTGCAATATGTGATAATTAAAATTATGAAAACATTAGCTATCTAATTGTTAGGTCAATCTTTTTCATTTAGATTCTCCTTTTAGAGGTTGATATCATTATCCAAAATATTTTTAAATGTGTAACTCAAAGGCTTTTTTTAAAATCCAAGGGGGAATGAAGAAATGAAATATGTCCTCACTGAGCCCAAATGGGGATTTGAGGCAATGCTCATGCATACAGCTATCCACACAGGGCTATGAAGAGAAAACCTTCAAGAAGATCTTCCCAAACAAAGAGGAATCCTTTTCTTGTCCAAGCTGCAGAATGTGTCAGAACCCTTACAGCTCAGAAACTTGTAACCAGAATCAAGTCATCACAATCAGTAGCAACAGCAACCTCAAAGACATCTCCTTGCCACTGTGACCTCTTAGGACTTTCATGGAGAAAACGATTTGAAAGCAGCTGTGCAATATCCACCTCAGGCTGCAGCAGGCTTCTTATGCGCCTGTCTTATCCCTTTCCTGTAGGAAGCACTTAGGTGAGTACTGATGCGTATCCGCCTCAGACCCTCTCCTTACTACACAGGTTCTGTACCTCTTTTTCTCCTGTTCCATGGTATATGTGTCCCTTGCTAAGGGAGAGACCTCTTTCTCTTTGTGGATCATCACAACATTTACAAATACTGGGTTAACTTCAGAGACAGGGCTTTGAAAACTCTTACCTTCGATTTCAGTTTAGGTGTATGTTTGGTAAAATGGTAGCAACTGCAAACTGGAAAGGAACATATACAAGCTGGGGCAAAGCAAAAAATTAGTACCTAGCACAACTTTCAAATGATAATGGTAATGTCCAGTACTGATAGGTACTGAAGATCTGCAATATACCTATCACCCACAATACGAGTTTTAATGACTGCTTAGATTCAAGCTTTGTCAGAAGGAAAATAAGAGGAACTTCTGTCCTGGCAAAAATTTCCAGCTACTTTCAACTCCTTCCTTCATATTTTTGTATCCTGTATCTTTGTCCTCTTCTCCTCTAATCCTCATCTCCCTCTTAGCTGAATTTTTGCAGTGCTGTAGAAGCCCTAATGGAGAGGAGGGATGTGAGACAGGAAAGCTGCTGTAGTGTGGAAACAAGGAACAAATTAGGTTGCTAAAATTATGTGATAACCCTACATTTATCTGCTAAAGAACATCTTCAATATTAGTGTAAGACTGGAGAATTAATCAGAAAACAGTCCAGATGCATTATCAGCAACAGAGCATTGAGAGGAGACAGCCCCTTTATGAAATTGTTTTCTCTGATAAAGGGAGTTTCTTAGTGCTGTAAATCTAACTCACATGAGTGATCATATAGCCACAGGTACAACGTTCATTATTAACTAAGTAAAGAGTACGCACCAAATCAATTAAAAACAATCTTTAAAAGAAGGTACATAATTTAATTGTACCCAGGTACAGCTCTGCTCTAATTTATCTTCTGGTCACTTGCAAGGGATTTTACTTAGATGTTTAATCTAACATTCACTGCAAAGGGTAATTCTCATGAAATTGCTATGGCATCTCCTGTATCACTTAATGCAAATGCTTCAGTGCCTCGGCAATGGAGAGGAGCTTTTTCAATAAAGACACACATCACAGTGCGGAAAGAAGCCTCTCTTTGTTCAAGTTGTTTTAAAAGCAGCAAAATGTTTCACAGTAACGAGACATTCAGACTCTAACACTAGCTACATTTAGATGACAAATCACATTCCAAATAGTGGATGTACATCACATGTCCATCATGCAGCAAGGAATATGGGCTGCAGACATGTTTTGTATATAAAAGCATGCCCAGACTCATGAACCTGCACAGAAACACTAGACACTATCAACTGATGTGCAGCATTAAAATAAGTTTGTGACATTAAAAAACCAACCAAACAAAAAACCCAAGACAACAACAACAACAAAAAACAAACCTAAAACACTTCTTAGTGGCTCCTGAATCCAGATTTAAGACACTTAAATAAGCAGCCCAGTCATTAAGGGTCCTGTAGCTGTCAGCACCCATTAACCACACTATTTGTTTATGTGTACAGAGTGAATTTCAGCAGGTACCAAAGCAAATAAAGACCACTTGTACCACACGGAAGTAGGAGCTAAGCTTTCTCAACCATCTATAAAATCGTGGCAGTCAGCCAATGGGAGGGGAATTGCTTCCTGGGGAAGGAAGATTGAGCCCAAAAGGCAAGATGAGGGCTGCAGGAAAAGGTCTTCACAGACTGGGATACCTGTAGGAGCCAACAAGACATCCACATTTCTGGACAGTGGGCAGATGAAATGTGAAGGACTTGTATAGTAAAATGTCAAGCCTGAGCATGGTCATGTTCCTTCTTCAAAAATCCTTTTAAGTCCTTTCACATCAGAATTACTTCCAATTTAGACTGGTTTTGTTGTTTGGGACCAGATGCCCAGTTTGGGAATGCAGTGAGATGGGGCTGATAGCTCCCGAGGCTATGGGAGGTACACACACAACTACAGCTGGGGACAAAAGACATGCAGCTCCACTACCAACTCCTCGTCCTGGGGAAGACCGCAATATTTTGCAGGAAACCAAGATCTGACTATCATAATCTGCTGTTCAAACATATCTCGGGAAGAGGTTTTCTGAGTAACATCCCACTTGACGTGGACTTCGTTCTGGGCTGTTTAGCAGGGGTTGGGAGGAGGCAAAAGAGAAGAGAGAATGGACACAAACACTGGGTACTGATTTGCCTCACCACAGCCCTGATGACACTGCACCTCAGTGACAGGCAGCAAAGGGGATTTCAAGGCAATCTTGCTGATACCTGCACAAACATTTTCTCCATCTGCCGATTTTCTCTGGAGAAGGAGACAGTCTGTTCCCTTACTCCAGTACTCCTCATTACTAGAAGGAACCAGTTGGGTTTTGTTTGGTTTTATTTTAATTAAGACCCCTACCAATAATGCTGTCCATCATCTCAGAAAATGGTTCAGGAGGACATCTACTTCCTTTCACAGTTATTTTTCACCTTTACTCTTTCGCTGAATGTATAAAATATCACAGTGGGTACGGATTCCCATATTTAAAGAATACCAATGTAAGCAGCTATAAATCTTTTTACATAGAAGCTCTCTCTTCAGGTTACCATTACAATCCATCTGACTAATAAATGTATTTATAAATGTGCATGTTTTCACACCTCTCTCACCAATATGGTATCACTGTGCTTGCTAATCATGACACAATTATTCAAGACCAGCAGCGTAAGTCTGTGCTTTCTTCCTTGATACAGAGAGCTCTGTACCTGTTAGCCAGCATGGGGTTTTATATCTAAAAATGCTCTTGAATTTTTTCTTTCTCCTGACATAAGTGAAGTGGTTATGTTACCTGGAAGATTAAAATACGTTACTCTGTTAAAAAATAAACCCCCACACAAACTCAAAATATAAATATTGCCCTACTAGGGAAAAGACATTTAGGGTCGTGTTTGCATAGTCCAAACACCAACTCATCAGTAATTTGAAATCATTACCAACCTTTAGTTTGTACAATGGAGTAAGTAAAAACGCTAATTTAAATATCTTTCCACACAGAAAAACTCTACTGACATCAGCATATTACCAAAACCAATTTTCTTACATCAACTCACATCTTCCCCTAATTCTGTAGCATAGCTCTTGGGAGTTGCTACAAGGTCTGTGTAAACTGAAAATCTAAATAACATTATGACGGCTGTTACAGAACTAATTTATAATCTAATACCCTAGTTGAATTTAATATCCTACTTATTTATTCAAGCAAAATATCTGGAAAAGATATGTCACATCATAATGCAGTTTTTATGAAAATGGAAAAAATAAAGAGGAACTTCAAGTACGCATAATAATAATCAGTATGGACAGGTACAAGCAAGAACTGTTGTCTGCCCATCACATGAACAAAAGCTACAGTGTCTTAGTAATTGGACTGTTTGTTTCAGAATTCAATTATGACCAAATCTAGTATTTTACATTAGATGTGCAAGCTGAAAATGCTTCTTGTATTAATGCTATTAGTTCCACAGTACAGCAGCATGTAACTGGTGGACAAACTGCTGCCTCCTCATCAGACACCTTTAACAGCTCCTTTTTTTAACTGAATTGAAGAATTGAGCTTTGTAGCAGTATTTCTAAACATGACATTTTAATATAAACACAGTCATACATGCATCATAACTTTCAACTTAATGAAAATAGACTACATCAGTGAATACAAAATTTACCTCTTAATTTGCCTTTTGTAAGACCTTCTAAGTGGATACCTCTCTCAAATAAAGTTTTGCAAAAATATTTAGGATTCCAGCAGGAGAGAAAACAAATAGGCTAAAATCATTCACAAAACATTTTGCTATTGAAATGTCGTTGCTGGATAAGCCCTGGTAGCTATTCTGGCAGAAACAGCAGTTTATAATAATTTAGTAGTGTATTTATATGGCAGAGCTGAATGCCCAGGAAAAGGACAGTGTCCATTCTTAGTCAACTTAATACCCACTGTGGAGGCCTGCATAAATCATATTACAGCAAATGCATAACCTCGTTGCTTAACTTGAGCTGTGCTGCAGTCCAGGCTTTCAGTCTCACCTGGCATTTAGGAGACCAGAGACAGTCACTGATCACCATGCTCTGGTGAGTGCCAGAGGCATCAGTAGCACACACCACAAGAACAAATCAATATCTAAATATATACACATATATGTAGAGGAAACTATATATATGTTGATTTAACCCTCTTGAGTAGTTAAATTCCTTCATTTAGATACACAGTTCACTCTAGGTGGAAAATTGTACTGAGGCTGCTATGAAAATGTCATTACCTCATTCACACCATTTGTTTCTGTGTGTCACCCAGCCACAGAATAGGTGAAATTCACCTATTTGAAAATCCAGAACACAAAGACAGAAACTGGTCAACTCTGCTACCCTTGATGGTGTCACTGTGCTGGAGGGCACAGGATATGCCTGGCTGAGATTAACAATCACACCTCTCCTGCAATAGTATTTACTCTTAAGTAAAAATACTCAAAAGAAGAAAGGCTGCTGTCCAAGAAAAGTCACAGAGTGACAATTAGATAATTCCTCTTCACTTTCCTCCAAAAACCTGCAGTTCCTTATCAGAAACACATACTCCACAGAATCACTGATTAGAGAGATGCTACATCCTGCTCCCTATGAATATGTTCCTAGGGTTTCTCTTAAAAACTAGCTTATCATTTTCTTCCTTCAGGCACTCAAAGGCTTGTCAAGTACTTGCCCTCCTGTGATGTTCCCTCACATCCTCCACCAGCCCCTAAAGGCCACAGGATTGGCAGGCCCGTGCTGCTGCCTCCCTGAAGCCACACAGTAGCCAGCCCCAATGGCAGTAGGAGCTCCCCTCTGCCGCTCCTGTGCTCACATACCCTGCGGCAGGTTTTGTTTTAGCTAAGAAAAGAAACGGGAGGCCAAAGAGCCTGGTCTCCAGGATCACAGAAATCACGCAAACGGGAGGCCAAAGAGCCTGGTCTCCAGGATCACAGAAATCACGCAATGGAGGCATGGGCAAGGGTGCAAAGAAATGCAACACCCACCAGGACTGCTCTTCTCCAATTCATTTCCCCAGAGGACTCTTTCCTGAGAAGAGTTGGACTCTGACAGCCCCATTCTCTTCCCATATCTTCTGTACTGCTTCAGAGACAGCAAGGCAAGAAAGTAAAGTTTGTCTACATACAGCCAGGAAAGCGGTAGAGCACTGACAAGGACAGGTTTTGCACTCCCGTCTCTCGGCGAGGTAAGGTTGCAGCAGGAGCCATTACAAGTGGACTACCCAAAAATGTTTCCAGACATCTTGCTTATTTTATGTGCTTTACTTTGTTTAAAAATACATATTTGAGGGGGGAAAAGCCTGTAATTACGAGATTAACTTCCCTTATACTTATTAAAAATAAATACTATACATGGACTCCATTTGCGTACAGTTAGCCATAACAGACTTGGTGTAAAATCTTTTTCCACCAGCTTTATAAAAATAGTGCTCAGGTTATTACGTTACTTGACATCCTAGAGAAGTGCCAAATACATCTGGGAAAATGTGGGTAACAGCAGAAGGTGGGGGGAGCCTTTTTTTCTCTCTTTTGTGTTTCTTTACCATCTTTTTGCTGCTTCCATTTCTGAAGCTACCAGGGCAGAAGCAGTCCCCAGAACACATTAAATAATTATATGGGGAATCCCCATAAGCTGTCTTTAGTCAACTTTAACTTCTTTGTTTTCATCAAGGGTGCAGCACAGGAGAGACTCATAAAATGGAAGATCCTCAGCTCTTGGTCCTTCAGGCAAGCAATAAACTTCCCCCAGCCATGCACAGCATGAAGGCTCCTCTTCTTTCTTTCAACAAAAGGTTAAAACCTGTCTGCATTTTTCTTCACTGATCCTTCACTAGAGGAAATTATTTCGGACAGCAGCATGGCCAGCTGCTCTTAATTATAAATCAGGTCTCCAGCATATGTGCACAGTACATGAGGCCACTTTAACAGCCAGGGAGATAAAGGTGTACAGGTGAGCCAGCCCTCGCAGAAGCAAACACTGGTGTATGAGTTGAAGGGATGCAACTCTGAACCCATAAAGCCAGTCCTGCACCTTCATCAGCCCTTCCCACAGGAAAGGCTCCCGTATTTATTGCTGCTGGAGGAGAGTAGGGCTCAGAACTTTCATTGCCTTACCATTTCCTTGCCAACTTTTTCTCATTTGATTTTAAGACATTCATTAATAGTCAGATTTACTGGGGATTTTCTTTTAAGTAAAAAAAAAAAAACAGGCAAATATGGCCCAAGGATCAAATGCATCCCATCAAGTTCTACACCATGGCCTGAGGCCACTCTCTTCTATTCTCTCTCAACTCTTTCAAATATTTAAGGATTGCAGAAAGGCAGGAACCTCAGGAGAACATCTTGCCCAACACACCAATCACAGCATTATTTCAGCAGAGAAATATCTGGTAATAACAGAGTTCAGGTGTTTCATCAGTGGGTGCCTCAAGCACTCATACTCATGGTTCGGACTCCAATCAATCAGACTGATTTACAGTAAGTGGTGCTGAGGGCCAAGGAACTCCCACTGAAGCAAACGGATTGCCTCAAAATCCTACCACATCTTTAGATTTTTAGATGTGGACTTACAAAAGAATTTAGTCAATGAATTTGAGTTCACAGCTTAAATCACGTACTTCTATTTTACTGGCTTTATGAATGTTTTCACTCCTTTTACTCTTCTTTTCCCCCAAAGGCTGATAAGTTTAAAAGAGGAAGATTTTGATGCTGTCTACTATACTCTGGTACACCTGCATCCAACTTCCAAATACTTGCAGGTATGCTTGTTATCCTTTTTATATCATGGGGGTTTTTTCATCCTTTAGCCTCAGAAGCAGACATGACTGAAAAGCTGAGTCATGCTCCTTTTTGTTAGCAACATGGCACCACGCAATCCCTACAGTGAAAAAATAGGCATCCATTTAGTTGAGGAACAAAATAAAGGAGACTGCAGCAAAGAAAAGAGTGTAAGACAGAGAAGGAAAGAGCCAAAGGGAAAAGGGCATTGAACAACACAGCATGGAGAAAGGATGCAATATTCTCAATATGTAATAAGCATTCACAGCTAAATGGCAAGCAGAAAGCACTGGCTACTGCAGCTGAGGTTCTAGCTTGCTAAGCAGTGTGTTCGCTCCATATGTTCAGCAAGCACCAACCTAAGCCATCTGCTTCTTGTGTCTGTGGTAAAGGGAGCCAAAACATACCTGATTTCTCACACGTGCTCCAAATGGAAAACACCTACAAAGAAAACGAAGCACTCCTCCTCGGTGGACACAAACCTCTGGAGAGCATGTGTCTGTGCTTGTGTCTTGGGTGGGGGACAAGAGTTTATCCCCCTGCGTTGCATAATGTGCCAGAAAAATATATGACATCTTCTAATAACTACAGGGCAGATTTTTCAAGTCAGGCATGTGCAACTGGGCTAGCCTAACTTAGGCATGCAAATAGCAGATGTGCATGCACAGATATCTGACCTGCACATGCACAGACAGATAATTAGTGTTTCACAGCTCTAAAGATACTGGGGTATGGGTTTATCTTCAAAGGTTGACTCTTACTTGGGGAATTTTGCATCCTGATAGCAAGGAAAATATGTTCATTTATGTTATTCAGCTATTATTCTGGTATTCAGATGGAATTCAAAGCAGTTACCTAGAGCAAAAATGACCCAATGTTTCAGAAGTAGGAGCTATATATGGTAAGGAAAAGATTTAAATCAATCTCTGGCAACTATATTAGCAGCACTGCTGTTTATATAACATCCTACCTAAAAACAGGCTCTAGAATTATTATTTTTAATATTTGAGAATTAGATCACGATAGAGGGCAATTTAAGTGGCACATTGAGTGTTTTATGAACATGCAGTGACAAGTAAGATTGCTGTACATGGGCAAATATGAAAAGCGAAATGAAAGGGCCAGGAAATAACAGAACTGAGAGGCACAGTTAGATGGCTCCTTAGAAGGGGTAGATGGATCCTTACATCTTTTGTCCTGTGATGGTTTGGCTGCCATTGGCTGATCTCACCAGAAACTCAGGAAAGCAAATGATGAAAAAAAAAATGAAAGGATCCTCAAAGCTGCTGAGAAAGGAGTAACAGATTTGGGCTCTGACCTGACAAAGTCATGGAGCCAAGGTCCTTTTGAAAATCCTTATATAGAAATCTAAAGATATGACCTGATTTCAAAAAGTACTGAGCATTCAAAAGATCCCATTGACTTCACTTTAAGTAACTGCAAGAGCACAGCATATCCTTTCAATTGCTAGTAATTCCATGAAGCATGTTTGTCACCTAGAAGATCAATGGGATGGGTAGGTGCTAAGTATCTCACAAGATCAATCTTATCTGGCTAGGAAATAAACCAATTGCTACATACCCTTTGTTTCTCAAATGTAGGCTCAGAACAAAACCAAAATTACAAGTTCTGCTCAATGAATGGTACTGACTTGTGAAGCTTTAACGACACAATATAGAAGTAATCAATACATTTACACACATAAAATGCATCTCTTCAACTGTTCACAGTAAGTTTAATTCATGCACCTTCATTGTTCGAACATTTTCCAAGATTTTCCTTCATTAACACTGTAGGCTGTTCTGAATCTCAGGACTGCACAGCTCAGGTCAAGAGTTTTGGAACAGATAAACGAATGAGCAAATCCAATTTGATTTAAAAAAGGAAATTATTTTTTTTCCCTAATGAAGAACAAAGTGGCCTCTTCTGAGAATGACAAATATTTTCTATAAGGATCCAGGTCCACTTTTACTCTTTTTTTAAATTTGTATATCCGTATCATTTAAAACAAACATGCTGGTATATTCACATTCACTAATGGTTGTTGTTCTCAAGGAGAAGAAATCCATCGTCAAAGCACTAACAATATATTGTTATACTAAAATGCACATCAGCTTTGAATGCTTAAGCAGCCTGATACCATCTGACCACTGTGGAACCAGCCTTTTGTGTTAAGCTGACACCAGAGTGTTACTGAATTGCTGTAGTGAGTTGGAACATAGTTGACGGACAGTCTTTTAGACCAATCGCTTCTCGTAATCTCGATTTTAAAGGCGGCACAAGGGCAGGAAGTCCCTTTTGTTTCTGGCTCTCCCACGGTGAGGCATGGGAATGGGCCCCGGGGCTCCATCTCTTGGAGGGGGGCCTGGGCCTCCCCCTTCCCTGGTGCGCGGGTCACAGTGCCCTACACCCCCCCTCCCAGTCACGGCGGGAGAACCCCCTCAGAGCTGTGGGCAGCTAAGAAACAACCATAAGCTGCTGCGTGGCCAAGACCACCCGGCACGGTTTTTTGAAGATTAGCGGGCTTTCCCCACCCCCTTGCTCACGCAGTCTCACACAGACCCGGTGGGAGCCAATGGAGCTTTCTGCAACCAACCCAGCCTGAGTCGGGCTGAGGAAGACATTATGCAGCCAGCAGCATAAAGGGAAAGAGGCTTTTTCTCCAACATAAAGCCCAAAGAAAATCACGGCGGCTTCAAGGTCAGAGAGAAAGAAAAAGTAAGTCATGTGGGACAGAGCTGAAGATGGCGGCAGGAAAAGAGAGTGGAGCGCGCCCAGTGCGAAGATTAAAAATGCTTTCTCCAGGCCGTGGTAAAAACTGTAATATCACAACTGTTCTTTCCTCTTTAATCCATTTAAAAAGACATGTGGGGAGGAGAATTCTGTGTGCAGCCTGCAGAAGAAGAAAAGTGGCCACACCAGGTCACCTAGGAGCTGTAAGAGACTTCTAGAGATTTTGTGAAGAAGAAAGCCATTGCTTTCAGGCTGGAATTTGCCCATCCTTAAACGAGAAACACCGCATGGGTGGCCCATGCTGGCAGTTGTGGGAAGACTGCAAGATTCATGGGAAAAATGTTTTTTTCATGGCAGCAGATTTTTGGGCAGGTCTGTTGGCTAGTAGCAGTTTGGAAACCACGTGTAGAGCAGAGAAGAAACATCTTTTCTGCTTTGATATTGGAGGGACTTTTTTTAAGAACTGTGAAACTGACCAATGCCCTGTTTTGTTATCCTTTGTGCAAGCTGGATAAATGAGAGGGGGTGCTGGAAGAGAGGGCAGTTTAATTTCTTATTATTTCTTTTTACTTTTGATTCTGTTAGTAATAAAACTTTCTTTATACTGTAATTTTTCAAGTATGTACCTGTTTTGCCTACAAATTTCCAGTTTTCCTCAATATAATCCTATTTTCCCATATAAAATGACTGATTTTATGGAAGCCTGGTGCTTAGCCAGCTCAAACCACGACAAGTTTCCTATTCCATAAAACTTTTTTCAGTTCATACCACTGATTTGCTACAGAAAAGACTCCTGCTTCTGTCTTAACAAAGCCTTCTGGTGTTGAGCTTCAATTAAAATTTCATAATAAACATACCACTTATTTTAAATACCGCAAATACTTCATCAAAAAAAATTAACAGCATTATACTATAATCTGGAACACTGTTCTTCATAGTTATGCATTTAACAGTGTAATACTGTACACTGCTACATGTACAGAAACACGTACTCATACACAGTAGAATAAATCTAGTAGTCAAAATTGAAAGGTAATCCCAAAAGTTGTTCTGTCCAATCAAACCTCAGTATATCTCAGCTTATTTTTTTTTTCTAATATGGGTTCTGAAAGCCAAATATGTTTATGAGTTTGACTTTATTTTTTCACTGGGGGAAAAAAGAGGGCAAACAGTAACTTCTGATTTAAAAACACTACTCTTTACCTACGCCTTAACAAACTGTACAGTTAAGAGGATCAGAAGAGATAGGTTTACAACAGAAGCTCCTGAAAATTAGAGATGTTAAATCAGATATTGATCCTTCTCTCACCACGAGACCAGTTACATCAGTTTTCTATAAGTGTAGTGGTCTGGTTCGCATTTTTCCCTTTCTGTGAGATAAGAACAGGGAGAAATACAAAGCAGGCACCAAACTTTAGAGAATATAATGAAGTTTATTACTACAACTAAAAGTAAAATTGAATAAAAAGGAATTAAAGCAAATTAACCCCCTTTATCTCCAGCACCTCCTCCATCCACCTGTAATATAAAGACACAAACTGAAAATCAATTCAGCCAGTTTGCCCCTCTATAACAATCTTGTGTCAGTCCATTGAGTCCATTGAGAGAAGTCTTTTTTGCTCAGCTATGGAACTTTTCCACAAGAACAATCTTCTCATGACATCCACGTCACAGCACAACCGCCGTCTGGGGTGGTTTTCTGTCAACATGTGAGAGTCCTCTTCCTCAACCACAGCTTTTCCACGACTGTGTTCAAGGATTCACCTTTAGCTGCAGGGGATAGAATTTAAGGGCAAGCACCTCCAGAAAAACAAAAGTTCTCTTCATCTATCTCCAGGTTAAACCCCACTCACTANGGGTCGGGGGCTGTAGGTCCAACCCCCACCCCTGGAGCCAAGGGGAGGAAGGTGATGGCCATGGCTCCGTGACGGAGCTGAACCATGGCCCGGCCTGCCCTCCCACCAGGCCGCACAGGTTCTCACAGGCAGGGCCCAGCAGGCCCCGCCGGGCCGGCCCAGCCCCCTCTGGGGCTGAGCCGGGCCCTCTGTTACCTCTGTCTTCACCGGAAGAGCAAGAGAGCGATTCCCTCCTACTCCCCTTTTAAATCTGAATTCACGGAGGCATCTCTCTTCTCTAAGTGGCTCGATAGAGCTGTCGATATTCAAATTAGTTAATTGATTGGTTCTGTGCAGTTCTGGAGGAAATTACAGCACCTGTTCTGCAAACCACTTCCTCAAGGAAACAGAGCCAAAAGGAAGAAAAACCTGAAGAGCAGGAAGGGATGTCAACCCATGACAATAAGCTATTCTTACTGGCTATACACCTGTGGAACTACCTGAAAAGTGCGTAAGTAAACTAGGATAGAACCAAAGTGCCTAGGCAGCATCTGACCACCTCACTGGTGCCTGACCTCCACTGCAGTTCTGGTTTTCAGATCCCTACACTTTAGAGAAAGACAAGGGATGCAGCAAGGGATGAAATGAGGGAGTCAATGGAAATTGATGGTCAGGTGCTACCTATGGAAGACCAAGGCAGACTGGAAGCAGAGACATTACACTGCTGATAGGAACATAGTTCAGCTGCCTGTCAACAGGCTTTTTTTTCATTGCCTGTTTTCCTAGATAAAAAGAGCAGTTATCATATCACAAATAACACTCTGGTACCACAGGTATTCTGAAGCTGGAAGGGCTGCATCCCATTAATCAGCACGCAAAAGCCAGAGAAAACAAACGGGTGAATCTGAAGCTCCTAGATACTGACCCTTACCAGACTAATTTCTAATAGTCATAGAAATTCAATTTTACTCACTGAGAAAATACTACAGGGCTGCTACAGATTATTTTACAACCACCTGGGAGCAACATGAGTGAGTGTCCACTTTGCACTGATCTCAAACAACCACAGCTAGAATTGTTGCTTCAGCCAGAAGTATTGGATAGGCAACACTTGCACCTGTGACATATGGATGTAAAGGCAGATGCGGAGATTCCTGGTGGCCATCACCACCCACCCTGCATTACCAGGCTTCACTCCAGCCACAACAACCAATATGGTAACTTTAAGATTACTGACCACTCCACTACTTTCAAAAGAACAATTCCATTCTAATAACCTTTTATTTATTCTTTCAAATGTCAACGTCTCTAAATTTTAATGCCTCTCCCTTATTTTTGGTCAATTCCTAGATCCCTTTATAGACAAACATTTTAACCTTAAGACAATTCCTACTGGAAGGAGTATTTACCATTCTTTTACCATCTGTTCCAATCTATCAATACATAGGATATATATTATTCAATGCTGTATTTGTTGGCACAATAATCTCCATAATTTGTAAGAATTTGAGAGAGATGAGATGTGGAGACCAAATATTTAACCATTTCTTAATATCAAGTATTGAAGTACAGACACAACTACTGAATTTGTCAGTACAAAGCTTTTTTTCATTCAAACAAATGCAAATTTCTGTCAAATTTCACTGTTACTGATGTTTAGGAATAATTCCCATATTTTCAAAGAAACAGTTAAGTTAAGGTAGTTCTGTTTGCCAGCATCAAACTGTGACACAGGTATTTATTTGAGAGCTGCCTCATGTACACTAATAAATGAAATCCCTTTCACCATTTTGTTTTGCCGCTATGTGTTTTCAGACAACAGATGCATTTGTAGTCAAATACTTGTCCTCAGCTATTTGATAGAAGCTACCCTCACAGAAAGGTTGGCAAACTGACATATCTCCTGGAATTTTAAAACTCTGCTGTCACTTGCAGAAAAGCAATTGAAAATTGTTCCTTTTACACACTTTTAAAAGCAGCTGGTGAATGACATGCAGTATACTCTCTCCTGCTATATGGAATCACAGAATTATGAGCATCTCAATTAGCCAGAAGCATACATTCATTCTCATCTTCCATTATTCTGTAAGTAGAATAGTGTCTCCAAAATTTTCATTAGCATTATCAGCTGCAAATGACAGTACACTGTCAAAGTTTAAATCACATTACTCTAGTATGCTTTTTCTTTTTACCAGTATTCTTTTCTTGCTTGTATTCCTGTACTGAAAAATAACTATATTAAATTATATCATTAAAAAAGCTATCACAAATGTTTTGCCATTTCCACAGTTTCAGGCACCAGTGGTCTCAAATAAAAATACATGCCTTCAACCAAATCTTCGCTTTCCCAACTGAAAGCAAAGTGATTGCTGGCAATACTTACAGCTTTTGTCCTACCAAGACATGTCACTGTAACTATAGGTGAGGTCTGGGAAACATTATCACATGCTGTTACAATGAGAAGTTTTACATAGCTAAACTAACTTCCCTGTATTTTAATTATCAGAGTCCCTCCTGGGATCACAACACATGCAGGCATGTAATTTAAAATAAGTGTATCATTTTTTAAACATAAAAACTAAAATATATCATTTTTTAAACTTTTAAACTTAAAAATTATTCAACTCAGACATTCAACTCAGTCTGTTCCTGCTCAACCAAACTCTGTGCTGGGCCAATAAACTCCATATTGTGCCTTACATAGTGTTAAGCTTACAGAAACTCTTATACAAAGAATCTGAAATACCTATCAATCCTAGATGGAGTTCTTAGCAGTTTAAAGCTATTACAGAAACACCCACCAAATACATGATTTGGGATTTCAGTAGAAAATTAAGGACATTTTAGTACATATATTTAGTATGGGAACTGGTAAATAAAATATTTCCAAAGCACTGCAGACATGTAAAATAGAGCTGTTGGGATCGAATACATATGATTTGATTTTTAAACCATGAGAAAATTCACTGAAAGAAAAGGCACTAAAGTAAGAGGAAAGCAGCAACTTAGAATTCCCTGCAATCACATTATTACCCCTAACAGTTCCCTACATTTATTTCCATTCCTCCAAACAGCTTTTCTAGTCTTCAAAACTGTCTAGCTGGAGTATTCACACTGATGTTCTCAACAGGCTTTCTCTTTGTTTGTGGTTTGTGTTGCGGGTTTTTTTTAAAGGAGTCTTCCACTCCCTAGTTCCTCATTTCTGCTCTGAAACTCTTGCTGATCTGGATCCAACACTTGGGGAGCACCAGTTTTGCTTTCCAGTCTGAGCACAGTCAAGTGAAGTCTCCCTCTAGAAACCTCTTTGCAGCTCAGCACAGCACATCAAAACTGGAGCTGGAATCCACCACTACTTTTATGCTGCTGAGCTTGTAATAACCATTTCAGAGAACAAAAGTAATGCATGTAGAAACTTCAAGCCCTGTCAGAAGATGGCTTACTACTGTGTTTCAAAGCATACCTGCTCACAGTATTCACTGAAACCTCTGCAATAAAATACACTTATATGTACAAGCACTTAATACTAACAATGTGTGTAGTAAACCCTTCCACAAATTTTCCTTCATTTAATGCACATCCCCCTATGTACCTTACAAATGGAAGGGCAAATGTTTTTATTGGCAAGATCTCAGACAGGAATTCCTATCACAAATTTCTTCCAGTGTGTAAGCGAAGGCACTTCTAGGACAACATAAAAGCACAACTTTTGGATGACTGCATGTTTTATAGATACTTTGACTCAACATCCCTGCAACGAGCAGAGACATCTTCAGCTACATCAGGTTGCTCAGAGCCCCATCCAACCTCTCCTGGAATGTTTCCAGAGTTGGGACCATCCCTCTCAGCAAACTGTTCCAGTGTTTCTCCACCCTCATCGTAAAAAATGTCTTCCTTACATTTAACCTACCTTCTTCTAATTTAAAATCATTACCCCCTGCCCTTTTGCAGGGAAGATGAGGGAAGCTGGGAGGACAGCAGCCCCCCCTGTGGTAGACAGGAACAGAACGGGAAGGAGAGAGCAAATCCATTCTAATCTCTAAATTTATTCCCCTCTGCTTCAGTTTCAGTTTACCCTACGTGATGTGTGAGATGGGTCAGGAGGGAGAAATAACACAGGAGACAGACAAACAAGAGGACAAGAGCTGAACCTTCCCCCAGCCAAACTGGGATGTATCCCTGGACTGGCGGCCTGGCATCACCTCACATGAGCTCATCTGTAGCCCGGTTCATCTGCCTCGTAACTACACTATCACTGACAAAGCTGTTTATGGTAAAGAGGACAAAAGTGAAAGGAATGGATATTTTAACTGGTGGGCCACATTTGCCTCTGCATCAGGAGTACATGTCTAAAATGCAGCAGATTCCACATATCTGCTAGAAAGAATAATACACACAAACCACACCAATTGCTTAGTCAAAAGGAGTCCTTCCACCTCTGATTTTATAGCCTATTCACAAGACTAAGCATAAAAATCCTGCTAATGGACATCCTGTGGATCTGCACCATCTCTGGGAACATGTCCACAGACCTATGAGCAGATTAAGTTCATCCATATATAGTTATTTTCCCACTATGGTAGATACACTATAGATAACAGTCTTGATTTAATATGTAAACCAGATATAATTCGAAACTTTATTAATGTCATTCAGCCCATGTCACTGATTGAGCCACTTTCACCATGATTACTCCCCTGGAAACCCAGCACACAAGAAAACACCCAGCAGAGAGCCATGAACATGTGCGACAAAAGGAGCTCAGCACTCTCCAGGAAGATCTTGAGCCACAACATGTTTCCAGTGCTATCCATCCTACTGCAAGAATTCCTCAAAGATGTCTGTATACACCATGCACCCTTCTCTCTAGCTAAGCAACAATTACAATAGTCAGGGAAACAAAGGCCTATACTTTCATTGCTTGAGGTGCAAAATACACAAGCGTATATGCTAACATTAGCTATTTTATATTTTTTAAATTTTACTTGAAATGGATATGTCTCAAAATAAAACCAGACCAACAGTGAGCACATGGATTCGGAAACAGGCTTCTGATATCCTGCACAAGACACTGCCCTTTAAAACAGCAATAATTACACTTCCCTCCTTGACAACTGCAATATAAAAATAAAACTATTAACACACTGACAAGTCAAATTGTACAGTGATGAATAAATACCTAGATAAATACGTTAATTCCAGTAGGATGCTTCCCTCCTCTCATCATTCTGAGATGAAGAAGAAAGAGGTAAGTAAGGAATCTCCCCAGGCTTTTCTTGTACCATTATTTCCTACAGCTTCTACCATTAATCTCTGCTCAAAACTAAGTGATTTCAGCTTTTTATTTCTCTCTATTGGAAGCTTTTCCACAGATCTAGTTACTTCTAAGACATATTTTCATTTCTGCTACACAGCTATTTTAAAGCACACATTTATGCCTAAAACTTCTGTTTTACACAATTATCAACAGAGATCAGCACAGTTCCTGCAGGAATATACCAATTAAATATAAACAACTGACGAAACAGCATTTATACACCCTCTATTTCCTTCTCACGTAGGGTATTCACTGTGTATTTCACACACAAAATTTTCCACATAAAGCCTACTCAAATGCCACCCCTCCAGGAAAAGATCGCTTATTTCACAAAATGCTCTGTAAATTACTTTGATTTATGGTTTAGCTATTAACAAAATCAGTAGAAATTCTCTTCCAGACTGGATAATTAGAACATGGCATGTAGGAGAGGTCAATAAAGGTCAGCATACAGTCAAAACTTAGGGTTAAAAAAAGAACAAATATGGAAAAACATTGCTGCCATGGACTGCTAAGTATCTGCGGAACTAGAGAGGAAAGACGTGACAGCCCTCTAAACCTTCAAAGTTTACAAATTCAATCTTGCATTAACTTTAATGTTTTCAGTACAGAACAGTACTGAACATTAAGCTTTTGTGTCTGTGAAAATGCTCTCTCACCCATACGGCAGCCACACTACACCACTGAAAATATGTGTGCTCATGAGTCAATTATCATCTGTACTTGGTAACTAATGTCATAATAGGCGCCCTGATTTATGCACGCATGCACACACACATCTATATACACACATACATATGTGTACCCCTGTATGCATACATGTATTTTTGCATATGTAAAGAAGTATGCATGGAAATACCCACTGAAATCTCCACTCTAGGTCTCATTAAAATGTCGTGATATATTTAGCTATTACAGGCTTGGATATCTATCACTTCAGATTGCATATTTACACATTAAATAGTACAATTACAAATGGTTTATTAAGTAATTGTTCATTAGTAAGTCCTTATCCAGGGGAAGTCTGAAATTATAACTATTTTAAGCCAACCGATGGACAAGGATGAAATCTGTGGTTTATGAGTACTGCAGAGCAGCTCAAGGCTGCTCTGAAAATATGACACATTTCATGCTTCTTATTGAAATATTTTTTTGTTCATATTCAATGCAGCAAGTCCTATGCTCAGATTAATTTGGTTTTTGTCAATTTAGGCTATCTTACGCACTGTTGTTATTTATGATTTCATCTATTTATTGAATAAATAAACTCGAGTTCTATGAAGCTCATATCAGAAATCACTGAGGTTTTAATGAAGTACACTTTGAAAATACGCACTCTTTTGTTTGAATTAACACTTAAAAACCTAAAGGCAGGAGCTGTAGAACATAACGATTCTCTATTTTCAGATCTCAGAACCCAGGAACTATTTCTGGATTTTCAAAAATCCGTATCCATTTTCTGTGGCTTTCATGCACACAATCCCTTAAAATAATCCAAATGAAACAATCCTTCTTGATAGCACATTACTGATACATAGAAGCTCTACTCAGTTTCCATTTTAGAAACCACAGTACCATGTTTCTATTTTCTCTTCCTGAATCAACTTAAGACTCAAGACTCATAAAAACCTGACTTCTTAATTTATTCATCAGCTCAAAGAAAAAAAGCTGGTGGTAAAATAATTAATAGTTGTTACATCTGATACACTATAAAAAGCTTGAATTCATGAGCACATAACTCTTGAGCACATAACCAAAAATATGATCTGAATCATACCTCGTCCCAAATGCTGTAATAGGACAGTGCACAACTACTGTTTTAAAACTTACAAGTTGAAAATAGTGTACCAAAACTGGCAGTGGAAGCTCATAAACCAATGTGAGTGGTTAGTGTCCTGCTTCCGGCCCATCTGGAAAGCAGGTGGAGTGAATGGAGGCTGTGCTGTGACAGCCACCTTCTTCTCTTGAAGAAGCACCACCTCGTACTGTCTGAGATCAAATACTTCATCTCGACTGTTCTTCTGCACTTACGAGCAAACCAGCTCCTCCACAATGTTTGGTCCTGCTGCGTAACAGCCACCTTAGAGTTTTTCATAAATGTGGTAACAACTATGCAAGTTACAAGGCAAGTTAATAGTGACCAGGCCTTGTCAGCAAAGGTTTCATCATGACAAAGGAAAGACAACTGCCTCTCCAAAAGATATTTCTCCTTCAGTGCCACCAGACTTGGGAGAACCAGTGGGAATGGGTATATGTTGGCTTCAAAGGGAAATAGCTTCCTTTGTGTGAGGAAGCTGCCTAATCATTTAGGGATAAGCAGAATTCGAAATAAAAAGCAGCAGGGAAATTGCAGCATAAGGCATGTAATAATGTAAGAACCAAGTTGTCACCTACTACTTTTAACACTAATGCTGAAACAATGGCTTTCATGGTATTGTTAAGGCTGAAAAGACCATGAGGAAAGGTTAAGGTTGGAAAAGATCACTGAGCCTGTTAGCCCAGCACCACAGTGTTCACCCTTATACCATGCCACAAGTGCCACATCCACACACCTTTAAAACACTTCCAAAGATAGTGATTCCACCACTTCCCTGGACATCTTGTTCCAATGCCTGACCACCCTTTCAGTGAAGAAATTTTTCCTAATATCCAATCTTGGCCCCCTCTTGCAACTTCAGAGGTTTTCTTCTTGTCCTAACTCTTGTTACCTGGGAGAAAGGACTGACGCTCTCCTCACTACCACCTCTTTTCAGGTCATCCTAGAGAGCGACAAGGTCTCTCCTGAACCTCCTTTTCACCAGGCTAAACAATGCCAGCTTCCTCAGCTGCTCCTTGTAGGACTCATGCTCCAGACCCTTCACCAGCTTTGTTGCCCTTCTCTGGACTCACTCCAGCACCTCAGCATCTTTCTNCAGCACCTCAGCATCTTTCTTGCTCTAAGGGGACCAGAATTGAACACAGGATTCGAGGTATGGCCTCACCAGTGCCGAGTACACGGGGATAATTACCAGAAAAAAACAGAAGTTTTGTGCTCCTATCATTTGAATCAGAGACAGAACAAACTCAGATTAACTTGCCACCACTCTCTGGGCCCCGCCATCCAGCCAGTTTTCTACCAGCAACCAGTGCACCTATCTAAGCAGCTAATTTCCCCAGGAGAATGCAGCACAAAATGATGTCAAGACTTTATTGAAGTCCAGCTAGACAACATCCACAGCCTTTCCCTCACCCATTAAGTGGGTCACCCTGTAACAGAATGAGACCAG